>CAEFZY010071600.1:0-19019 GCA_903066815.1 Brachyrhaphis roseni
ATATATATATATATATATATATATATATCTTTACATTTTCTCTCTAAATTATGTCAATAAAGCTATTCAGAAAAGCTTGCCTTGTCTTGAGTATTTCACCTCTTATTAATCTTAAAAAAAGCGGTTGCGGCTGATACTGCACCTCTGACAGCCCCTCACACTGAACGTGAGCCTGAATCCACTCCAGCCGATCAGAGTTCTCCTTCTCTCTGACGCCTTCATTCACCTGAGAACAAAGAACAACACACACTCAACTCGTCATGCACATACAAGCACATTTTCTATCAAGATTAGCTTCTCTTACAATCATGTTTTAGTTAAAAAATAAATAAATAAATAAATAAAAACATTGAAAGCATGAAACACAGTTAAATCACAATTGTTCTAAGTAGTTTTTTTAAGAGCAGATAACCAATTTGATACATTTACAGTATAATTTTAAAGTACACGTTTCTTACTTTTGTGATGTAAAAGATGGTTAAATCATCAAGATGTTGATGTAACTTTCAATATCTCGATGAAGTTACATCAATGCACTTAAACTCTCATGAATAAAACACTATGTGTAGAAAAGTGAGACTTTTAGATGCTGTCATTCACTGCTGCACTATTTTACATAAACTCCACACAACTTGATCATTTAAGTATGTTAGTGACACAGATGTTGGGACAAATAAGGGTCTGTAACAGTAACAATGCCGGTCAGAACCTTAATATGGCTAGAATTGGATTTTTTAAAATGCTTTTAAATCTCTGGTTAGGTTGCTGGTCTCTATTTCACTGTGTAAATCACTCACTATATTCAGGCTAATGATTTTTTACTTTTTTCTTGATTAGCCACCTTATGAATCATTGATATTGCATATTCTGTATTTAATTTCACATTTTGGCAACTTTTGTCTGCCTTGTGTTTACTTTCCAGACACTTTTATCTTTTACACATATAAAACTATTGCAAACTACAACTTGGTCATAATACAAATAATACATAATACAAAAGCATATACATCCAAAAATAAGCGATAGAGCCAGTCATAACTGATTTTCCGGTCCGCTACAGGCGGCTGCCTCAGTGTGTGTTTCCAGTTTTCACCTGTGAGCAGAGCTCCTCTGCTTTCTCCAGGGCTGTTTTCAGATGGCTGTGGTCTGGATGAGACTCTGGAGTGTTTTCTAAGATCTGCAATCAGAAACAGTTCAAAACAATTCAGACTCGGATTAGAAGGCAGAAACAAAATGTTCTTGCAAATCCGGAATTTTCACGAGAATTTTATGTGATCCAATGGTACAAACATTTTTGATGATGAGAGGGTAGCGTGTGACTCTCTGCATCGGCTTGAGTAGAAAACTGGACAGAGGCATCCCTTTGCACCTGGGATCCATGGCTAACCTCTGATGGAAACACAAAACATTAAAATTAATTGTTTTAGTTGCAGTTTCCCCCACAAAAATGTTTTTAATACAATTTTGAAGACTTTATTTCATGTTTATAGGGGCAGTGCTGTGTGGTTTCCAGGCTTACAGTGACTTTTTATAGGACAATCAAGTAACTATATTAACTTCAGTTGTTAAAAATTGCTATGTATATCAAATATGACTTAAAAGAAATTCTTTTTTTAAAGGTTTTATTGGCTCTAGTGGCCTTTATTTGATAGTTAATTGACAGGAAAGTTGGTAATGAGAGAAGGGGAAAGACATGCAGCAAAGGTCGCCAGGCTGGGAATCGAACCTGCAACCGCTGCATCGAGGACTGAGGCCTCCATACATGGGTTGTGCTAAACCCCTGCGCCACCACAGCACACCCCGACTTAAAATAAATTTTACTATGTAATCTAACGCCTTGAAATCTTTCTGATTTCAGGAAGTGATCAGAGTTCTAACCTTGAGGAAGTCTTTGATCTCAGGATTGTCGTCTGTCTTCTGTTGAATCAGCGTGGCCCCGTTCAGCTGACATGAACAGAACCTGCAAAAAAACAAGATGGCTGCTCCACTGCAAAAGGCAGGAGAAAAACTCCTACAGACGGAAAGCGATCCACTTCCTAACCTGATGTACGGCTGCATGTGAGGCAGCTGGTTGGTCAGGATGTCGCCGATCATCTTCACAGGCATCCGATCACCTGACATCTTCTTCCTCACCCTAAGAGCCCTGCAAGGAAACCCCAAGTCAGCGCATCTGTAGAAACTACAAGAGGTGTTTATCTAAACTTTTGTTTCATTGCATTTATTATAATTGTTTTTTTCTCACTTGAGAAGTTTGATGTTGCACATGATGAGCTCCTTCCAGTTCACAAAGATCATGGCCACTTCCTTCTCTGTCAGCAGCTCACACTCCAGCAGAGGCTTATGGAAGATCTACACCAACAGAGAAGAAGTGACATTTAGTGCAAGGCAGATTTCAAAAAGAGCAAACAGCGGTTTTATGGAGTTTGATATCAATTTATAGCAAATGTCTGAACACTGCTTCATGCTGAATATCAAATGTTTGCAGTGTTTCTCAAAATTCTAACTTTCTAATATTACGGTAAATTGGAGCATCTCTAACAGCTGTCCAAATGAAAATTTTTGAGATCATTTTAATTAATCATGTAATGAATTTATTTATTGCTTACTGAGCTAGGCTTTCAGTTTGCTACGGCTGAAGACGATGTTTTCTCAAACTGCTTACGGCTGTGGTAAATAAATATTTCTGGGCAGAATTCAGTGTGATGTTTAACAAAATGAATTATAAGATCAGATATTTTGCTCATGCAAGAATTTTAATTCTTCTAACTTGCAGCAATTTTAACCTGATAATGTGAGTGAAAATAACAGAACTGTGTTCTTGCTCAACATCTAAGCAGTTTTCTTGCATAATGTGAAATAATTTTTTGGTTTAAATTGCAGCATTAAGTTATAGCAACCCACTGTTGAAGATGGATGAGCTGTTAGTACTCATCTCTTGTTAAATTAACTTGATGAACTTTAATCTCTGAGTTAAAACAAAAACTATTTTATAGTTGCCTACTTGAATCTTCAAGGCCGTAGGTGAACATTATTTTTCAAGTTAAAGAGTATGAGCATTATACAATGTACTGCATAAAAGTGAAGTAGAAGGAAAATCATACTTCTACATTTATATTCACCCCCTCAACTCTTATTCCCCTAAATAAAATCTGGAGAAACAGATTTGGAAATCACCTAATTAAACAAATTCCATTTGTGTAATTTAATCTTTTTTTGCCGACGCAAAATTTATGGTAAAAAAAAAAAGACACGAACACTTTTCATCATAATGTTGAAAATGTTCCAAAATTACATAAAAAAATAATAATCGTCTTATTCTTGATTTATCACCTAAAATAGAGCAACACACTGTCAACAGCATTGGAGGTAAAATGAGGCATTTTCAGAGCCAAATTTCTTAAATGTGAAAAAACATTGGAGACAATATCAGAACTGTCCCAAATGAAAAGAAAAACTTAATAGTGAGCTGATCTTGTTAATAGCAGAAAAAACACAGTGTTGTTGCAGGTGACCTGTAGGTATGGCCTGATGAACCCTCATGCCGCTGTGGTTACCTCGGTGACGAGCTGCAGATCGTTGACGTAGTTCTCCTCTGTGACGATCAGCTCGTGGATGTAGCCCTGTCTCTTCCTTTCCATCGGACTCAGCATGTCCAGCAGGTGGAGGTCAGCGCACCCTGAAGGTCAAATGTCACAGAAAAAAAAAAGAACACACCACCGTCACCCTGGCTTTTCTCAGCAGGAACGGCGCTACATACACTAAGCACAGAAGAAAAGGAAACCATTTTAGGTCATACATACCTGAGGTCAACATACAGATACTGGAGTGGCATCTCAGTCAAATGTGACACTGTCAATATGAAGCTCTGTTCACTATGTTTACTACAATAGAGTTTTGTTCTGCGATAAGGACAGTCTGCACTGATGTGTGTAGGATGGTGGACGACTTATTGTTGAAGGGAGCTGCTGCGATTCAGCCAGATAAGAAGGCACAGAATGTTCCTTGCTTCAGACAACAGGTTGAACTAATGATAAAACTACATGGACACAAACAGCTTTTACACAAAAAAAGAAAGATGTTTTTGTTTAGACCATCTCCTTAGAAACAGCTGGTGCAACCTTTTCAATAAAACCTTATTGCTGAGATGGAAATTTGAATATTATTAGCTGGGAACTATGTTTGTTAGAAACCAAAAGCAAAAAGTCAGAAATGGTTTGTAATTGTTTATTTATTTATCACAAGTCATATCACTATTGCAAAATTCACAGATATTATGACATGGATGTTTTCCTAATATTGTGCAGTTCTAGTTAAGAGTTTTAAGGTTATTGTCAAAACAACAGAGGAAACATGACAAAAGGAATTGGATTTAATTAGTTTTATTTGTTATAATGCTAATAATGATTTTTCCATTGACTTTACTGAGAAGGGTTCAAACCATTTTGACATGCTAATTTTGGAAAAATATTTGCTTTGCTTTATGATCTTATCTTTAAGAACATGCATACTTGCAGAAGGGATTGCTAATATGCAATCTGCTCTGTTTCCTCAGGCACTATGAACTGAACTTTACATTAATGTTTGATAAATAAGATGAAAGTGGATTATGTGTAGAACAGCTGAAATGACGAATCATGATTTATCGATTACTGAAGTAATTGTCAACTAATTTAGTGATGAATTCATTTTTATTCGATTAATAGTCGGAATAGTTGATAGAATAATCAATTATTAAAATAATTGTTAGTTGCAGCCCAAATGTGTATGACTGAACTAAATACTTTTTACAGAGCCATCTGTTGTGAACTGGCTCTGTAGGAATAAAGCTGACTACAAACCCAGTTATACACAGTTAAAAACAAACTTGTTGGTTCAACAAAGACTACTTGAAATTTACTTTTGCCAGAGGTATGAATAGTTTTAGGTTTGACTGTATACAAAATGAACTAAAGTTCCTGGTTTAGCTTTGGTTTGGTTTCCGATTCTAAGCAAAGGGATTGAATAGTTTTGGAATCCACCGTAGAGACAAGCAGTATTGCTTATTTGATTATTCAGTTCTCAATATGAAAAGTATCTTGTTGAATATTTTGAATGAATACTTTGTTGAGTTTTAAGAATTTAGGTCAATTTATTACACTTAATGGTTATTTTAAAAAGCTTTTTTAAAAACAGATGTGTAATAATGTGAATAACAAGGCCAGTTGTCTGCAGTCCATCTTACAGTATTTAATCATCAGAACAAGCAGGCTTCACTGTTTCATGAAGACCTCCACTCATAAAAACAATTCAATAAACACCATCACTCTGTACACTTTGTTCACTCATTCAAGTCTTCTGTTTCCACCCCTTTTATTGGTTTCCATAAAAACTGCTCATTTATGCATTATTTTTCGATCACTCACACATTCATTCGTACATGCACTCGATGCCACCTTTCCGATTACACTTGGCTTTCTTTAACCATCAGTTTAGCTATACTTATCCACCTAAAGGATATCGCATTACAGTTTATTAATTATGAATAAAAAAGATCTTATTTATTTATTTATGCTTTTTAACTAAGCAGACTAAACCAGAGTCACGCTGTAACTCAGAGCTTGGCTAAGGTTTTTCTTCCAATAAAACCACTTTGACACATCATAAAAGTTTATTCTACGAATAAAGAACTGCGCATGTAAATTCAAACCTTTTTGACCTGTATTATTTTAAATTTTAGAATGATTTAGATAAATGGCGATGGAGACAAAAGTAACTGCAGAGGTTGGGACACAACTGATTTTAGCCATCATATCCTCAACCAAACCGGTGTGGAGGGGCGTGGCATATGGCGTGGCTCTGGTTTAGTTGGCTCCTTTCTCTAAACTCATGAGCTCTGTCTGTCAAGCATTAACCATCGGTAACCAACTGGTAAAAAAAAAAAAAAAAGAAAAAATAGTGAATGTAAATTAGACAAGTTCCCAAAACAAACAAGTCCAGTTTGCTAAAACCCCCAATGACCTTAACTCATCGACCAATCAGAGACCAATCAATACTGACTCAATGAAGAACCAATGAGATTCAAGAAGGCTCATAATGCTAATAGATTATTGCTTCCTGTATAAAAATGTATTTCTATAATCATTTCATTCATTTGTGTTTCTGAGGGTAAACATTAAAATCACAATACTGTCATATGAATAAACAACAACAAATAACCCTAATACAAACAAGATATGGCAGTCCCTCTAACACTAGTCTGTTGCGATGTAAAAACAAAACAACAAAAAAAAGGTTCATGTCTCGACTGTAACGGGTAATACACTGTAAATAATCTGTCTCAAGTAAAAGCGAGGCAGTGCTGACTCCCTGTGCATTGGCTGATTCGGTAAAATAACACTAAAATGTGATGTTTTCAGGATGGAATGAGGTGTGGGAAAAATGATCCACTTGGAACAAACTGATTTCATTGTGGAGATGCACCGAGAAATCTGCCCGCGAATGAAACTGAATAGAACTGAATGGAACTGAATAGAACTAAATGGAACTGAATAGAACTAAATGGAACTGAATAGAACTAAATGGAACTGAATAGAACTAAATGGAAATGAATAGAACTGAATGGAATTAGCTGATATTCAGCTGGTCAAGTGACTAGTCGGTCAACTGGTTACAGACTCAAAACTCCAATTTTTATATAGACAATTAGTGAATGGATCTTCTAAATGCTATCAGGTTGTCATTAACAACTTTCACAGCCTTTGGTGTGGAAGTTGTTAATGAGAGAAGATGACTACGTTTCAGTTCTTGTGAAATGTTTTAAAGTGAAATCAGGAAACTGCTTTTAATTACAGGAAATCGCGACTTTGAGGTTTTGATTATGTCACTCTTTCACTTGTTGGTATTTGTTTGTTTGTTTGTTTTATACCATCTTTTTTCAGATACAAAAAAGTGCAATCTGACTCAGGAAGTCAAGTCACTCATGGCTTTGGGATGTTTTATCAAACTGGTAAAAAAAACAAAAAACATATGGTTCATGCAATTTCTCAGGAAATTTTAGAGTTAATTTCAACCATGCTAATAAGAAAGTAAAACCCCGTTTTACAACTACTGGTCTCCCTCACATAACATGACGTTGCATTTGCCACTTGTACCATAAGTACTGATCGCTCATGTCAGCAAAGCCAGATAAATATAGCTCTTAAAGAGGAATTGGAAAAGTCTACAATCAGTAGAAAGTCAGTTATAGGAAATTGACCACAAATCTCTGATTGGTGCATCTCTACTGGAAAAAAGTTTGTTTTTTTCAGGCTTGTGTGTCATTGATGTTTTAGTAATACTGTTTCTTTAAAATCTTAGAGAGGTGAAATGATTGTGCATGGCTAAATTATGTTTGCATACGATGCAAAAGGAGCTCAAAGTTGAAAAAACGTGTTTTACCAAGCATAAAACAGCACCTGCTTGGTAAGGAACAATAGTACAAAGCAGTTTGGCTTTTTTTTTTTTTTTTTTGCTTTTTTGTTTATAAAATGGGGTTAACACCTTTTTCACCAAGTGAAAAATAAAAGTGAAAAACAGGATAAATATAACTGTGACACTACGTGTGTGTGTGTGTTAATATTAAAATTAATATTAATATTAAGTCAGATGTGCTACTTGGTTTAACCAGGGCAAAAGGAACAATGTTTACTCCTCCAACAAACAAAATCCTAGAAATAAGATGAATTTTTATTTCCAACCTCAATAACTTGGGTAAGAATCTTAAAAAGTCAGATGACTTCTTTCACTGGAATGATCTGGACATCTGAAAGCAGCCGCTGCACAACCACTGCACCCCTAAAAGGTTTAGTACCAAATCCACCTGCATGTCATCACTGTGTCCTTATCTTGGTCAAGCTCATTATTGCGTGAATGTCTCCCATCGACATAGCAACAGACAAAACAATAATAATGTAAACAAAACATCAAACATTAATGGATCGTTTGAAGTTAATACACAGTCAGAATGGTAAGGTTCTACACATTAAAACATATCTGCTGTGAGTTGTGTGTGGCTGTGTTCTGTGTATCAAGTTGTTTTGTGTAATTTAGTTGCAGAGAAACTTCAGCTCCACTCCAGCTGCTCGTCCACTTTCCCGCCAGAAGGCAAGCAGCTCTGCAGCGTAAGATTTAAGGGGATAGTTCAGCAATTTCTAAGACAGGCAAGAATTTAATCTTTTATTTGCAATAAATAACTCGTCTTAATTTAGTACAAATCCAGATTAGTTGATTTTGGAAGCCTACAGCTAGTCCGAGAGGGGTTAACACCAAAGCAATGAGCTTTTATGCCAGTCATTTTTGATTTGGATGGTTGCTCACACAAAGCCAAGTGATTATTTACACACAAAAAAAGAAGGTAGGAGGGAGTGCACCACCAATGATCTTCCCGTGGAAACACAAACCGTAACCTGCGGAAATATGTGCAACACGTTTAAATAAACATGATTTTTAAGATGAATTACTTTTACATTAAGCATGGAATGTTTTCCATTTTCAGAGCATGTTCCAAGCATGCTCCTGCCGTCTCCGTTTCTTGTATAATCGGTTTGTGCGTAAATAAATAATCAATGCAAACAACATATAAAGGCTCACAAAATGAACCAGTTTTCATCTTCCAGGACCAACAACCTAATTCATACTAAACGAAGACTGATCTATTGGAGGGAAGACATTACCCGTCTATAGTGTTTCAACAGAATTGGAATTCTCAACTATCCCTTTAACCGTCTGCTGCCATCAGTACTTCTCTTCTCCCTTTGAGCAGGGTGGGGAGGGGGAAGAAGAAAGAGGCAAGAGAAGAGGAAGGGAATCTTTGGCATTGAGGAGAGGAGACAGTTTAACTCTGAGACTTGTCCTCCAGCAGATAGTGGGTCTTTCTGTGAAGCTGTGGGAGGGGTAAGGGGGACGGGTTAGTGAGGGAGGGGAGCCAGCACCTTTGACTGGTATGTGACTAAAGCGATGGAAGCAGAGTCAAAACAAAACAAACAAAAAAAAAAAAAAAAAAAAAAAGATAGGAATGAGTTGAGTGAATGACTAAATCTCCCATAAAGCCACAAAATGACCCACTATCCACTTCACCCTGCGGGCACAAGGCTCTGTGTGTGTAAGCGGGGGTGTGCATGTGTGTGTGGGTGTGAGAGGGGGTGTGTGTGTATACAGTAACTGTGATCCAGTAAAGACCTGTTCATTAGTCCAATCTTAAAAAGGGGAGGAGCTCAACAAGTTCCCCTCCTCTTCTCCCTTCATTCCCAATCGAAACCTCTAGCCAGATGAACTAGAAAGAGATGAAAAGCAAGAAAGGAAGAGGAGGAGCAGGAGGAGTGCTGACTACTGATCTCCCTTCCTGGCGAAGCGTGCCGTTTGGAGAGTTTGGCCAAGTCCGGTCAGAACCATGCATAGACAAAGAGTTCAGGGTGTGTTCGTTTTTTAACGTTACAGTCTGTCTGTGTGTCTGCCTGTCTCTGGCTTCTACAGGTGGAGAGGCGCCATGTCCGGGTCATGTGACCTCTTGCTGCTGTCCCATTGGTAGAGTGGCCTAGTGGGCGTGGCCTAGTGGGTCTCTTTGAGGGCTTTGAGGAGAGGGGGGTTCTGGGTAATGATATGATCCTAGAGAGAGGACGACAACAACAACATCAACAAAAAAAACAACTAAACAAACAAAAAAACAAAACAAACAACAACAAGAAACAACAACAAGAACAACGTCTGGTTGGGTGCTAGGTGGGTGGAGCGTGCAGCAAGACAGAGAGAGTGTGGAGGTGCGCCGAGACATGGGACAAGACCAGAGCATCTAAAGCGACAGCAACACACAGCTCACACATGATTCATGGTTTTATTCTTTTTTGTAAAATTCAATAAGTGATTTTCACGTCGCAGAGCAGCTGCATTTGTACTGATTACACTCCGGTGGACTCTATTCAGTCATTAGCAGTCATCAGGGAACTTATGAAGGCCTTAGGTTGCACTTAGAGAAAAGGGGGCTGAATACTTTTGCACTAGGGCAATAACAATTCCTCAAATGATTCGAGTAGTTTGATTAAAATTCCTTGAGGAAAATTATCTGGCTCGAAGCTTTGATAAATTATTTTTTACTGTTTAGCACACCATATTCCAGCCGAGTGATTATTTGACTTTCGCAATGTTCTCACTTCCGCTCACTTTGTTGATGAATGCTAAGTGCTAGCAGCGTAGCGTCCAATTTTCAAGTTCGATTCGGGGTATCTGGGGAAATTTTATTGAAGCCTTAAAATGACTGGCATCATGGAATATGACAGCCTTTTTATTTTTACAAGTGCAGCAAAAAAACTGAACACAGCAGGCGGCTGCGCTGTGGCTGATGCCTAGCATAAGTGTAGCTTTACGGGCAAACCAGAAAATGAATTTCCTACCATCCCGGTCTCAATAAATGTGTTTGGGAGCGTACAGTGACGGTACACAGCTGGTAGATGTTTCTGAGTGTGACGAAAGAGCCAAATCCAGCCGCGCACAAGGACACAAAAGCCATAAATGTCTTGGCAAAGTGAGTATTCATCTGCTAACTTGACTGAAGATGAATACATGAGCGCCGATAGTCGAGAGGTTAATGCTCCCGGCTGGCGATCTGGGTATATAATTATTATAAACTAAAATCTGGAATATAGACATTTTTATAAGTGTCTGCGAGACTGCTGCTTTACTATTAAATTGAATATGATTTCAGATTTTCGTATAATTTAGCTATTGTTATTACAGGTTAATTTTCTAAAGTACAGAAAAGTAATTGTTAAGGTTGCACAAATATGAAAATTTGGGCCATTATTGATATCTAGTATCAATGCCACTGTTATGGCAATACTTATCAATATTTTTTTTCAGCAATTTTTTAAATTCAATTACTCCACTAAATCGTCAGAATAATCAATAAATTACTCAATTAATCATTCACAACAAACCTAGTTTGCCCACCACACTTTTCAGTTTATTTGCACAAACTGTTTGGAATAATGTAAAAAGTCATTGAGTTAGAAACAGTGGGGTGACTATTGTTAACCGCACAAGTCCAGACGTGACCTGGTGGACGGGTCTCCCTTACAGCAGAGCAAAAGCAGACAATCAGTGGATGATTTTCTGACCTTTTCAGAGGTAGATAAGATCAGTTTCAAATATACTGGCAGATTGCTGAATCCAAAAGTTAAGAAAATGTGGTTCTGATTTATTGGTGCACCAACAAATCAGATTAGACGAATCCTTTCGATTGTGATAGTACACAAATATATTTGTTGGCACCCCCCGATAAAAAAAACCCAGACAAAAATTACAAATACATTCATTAATTTTGGGTGAGGTATTGTCTTCTAAAACATGTTTAAAATATATGTACTATATACTGCTTAGAGATGTCCAAATCAGTACATGAAGTTAACTTTTAACTTTGTTGTGGTGGTTCAGAAAACTCCTAATGAACCAAAACCTGTCACTACAAACCAGGTGAAGATGTTGAGTCAGATGAGTGTGAGGGCGGGAGAACCAAATATAAATGCAGCAAGAAGATGATGTGTTCAGAGTGTGTATAAAATGCAGAAAATTTTGTCATATCAGTTTGTCAGTACTATTTCTTCCCAAATTATCTGAACAGGAACTGAACAAATTTGAAAATACATCTTCAAAGTTGCATGGAGCTTTATGCTTTACGAAGAAGAAGCATCTTCATCGTTTATTAGTCTGTTTATGCGACCAAGGAACACATCTATTATAATGCAGTGTCATTATAGGGGTGTTATTGAAGAGGGTGGAGAACCTTTATATGAAGTGTGGGCGAGTGACAGGAGTGTCCCTTTGAGTGACATTTAAAACCAAAAAAAGTAAATAAAATAAAAACATAGAGAATGGCTGGCAGATTCTGTTTTATTACAATTGAGCCTAGCAACAACAGTGACATTTCTGGGGTTTGTCTGTGGCTCTTGGCAACAGCTTTCTGTTTCTCAAACTGTGAGAAACACATATGCAGCTGAAAAGTTTTTATTATCTGAGTTTGGAGCAGAAGTGAGCCAGTGTCTAAAACAAACTTCGTTCAGCCAACTGGCAATAACTTTGCACTTACCCATGATAGACAAAAAATGGTAGCTAGCTAGCTATCAAGCATCAATTAGCAGTTAGTTAGTGGTAGCCTGAACCACCTCGTGTCAGAGAATCCAACAAAAGACGTTTGCATGTGACTGAAACTGTTGCATGACAGAAAAGTCCCGCCACAAAAAAATATAAAAAATTGATATATGAGATTAAATAGCCTGCCACAACAAAATTTAAGACCTCTGACTAATACATTTAAGGCTAACATACATTTGTTAATGCTTTTAAGACATATTAAGGCCATAGTTTTTAATTTGCATAATTTGTATATGTATGAATTCAATGCATGTGTCATCGGATGATTAGACATGTCACAAATCAGTTTGTGACTGAGGACAATAAAATTACCGTTGAAGTGGGAAAACGAACCAGAGTTTGTAGTAAACACATTCAACAACTCGGGTGCGAAAGCAATAAGAATGGATTATTCAGCAACCAACACCCATCTAGTTGGGTCTGGGGGGAAACAAAGTGTGAAGCCGTAGTAAAACCTCATGCCCACTGTTGGGTATAGTGAGGGATCTGTGATGCTTGTCAACATGGGATTTTCTTTTTGCTCCCAACTGAATGAATTAAAGTCCTCTGAATTACTCAATATGAGAAACGATTCATTTATTTTTCTACAAATTCCACAGAGGGTGCCAACAAATTTGCATTTGCCAGTCCCTGTGTTTAGCTTTTTTTCTTTCCTTTTTGCTGTATTGTGATGTTTCTGCTGCGCTGTAGAAACTTTTACGTTTATGGAGGATCATGCTGAAGGAAAACATGCAGAGAGGAAAAAAGAGGTGCTTATGCACTGATGCATGCAAATTAACACACATCTACATCTACAGCATACAAACACACACAGACACCACCCAGAGGTGGTGCATGATGGGGAGATTATCAAAGAGGCCCAAAGGAGTGTGAAGGTGAAAGGTGAAACCAGCCCGGGGTCAAAAAGACTGACAGAGAGGGACAGCATCTCCACACCTGGCTCTGGGTGTGTGTGTGTGTATGTGTCTGAGTTTGTCAGTGTGTTTGTGTTACACGGAATAGATTCCGACGAAACGTTAGTTTGTTCATCTTAGCGCACACTGCCGGTGGAATCCACGCTACATGTGGGGTCGTGTGCACGCGTACTCACACTGCGTGCTGGGGTCTGTGTCTGTCGTCAGTTTGACGTAGTTGCTAGGAAACAGGCCCTCCCTCCCATTCAGTTCTCCTTTCCACCAATCACAGTCGTCCTTGTTGAGCACGTTGATCACCTGGCCCTTCTGGAAGGCCAGCTCGTCGTCGTTCTGGGCCACGTAGTCATACATGCCGATCACCTGACACAGAGCTTCACAAAGACAGAAAAGACGGACCAGACATCAACATTTTCGATTTAACACAACACCTCAAACCAAAAATGACTTAAAAAACAGACTAACTCATTTCTTCAAGCATTTCTTTCCTTTTATCTGCCCAGACTCACCTTTATTTTTATTGACCTCTATCTTAGCCCAGGTGTCTGAAACCTGCGGCTCTTTGTACCTTCCACAATGACTATGGAATATATAAATTTTCAGGTTTCACAAACTCAAATGTAAGATTTTTCAGCACCTTTTTATTAATAATGAAATTTAAGACCTGTATCGTGATAAAAATGTACAAATGTCAATAAATTGGCAATAAATTTTCACTTAACTATGATAGACATAAAAAAATTCTAGTTAACTAGCAATGGTACATTAACAGCTAGTCCTCAACCACCAATGAGGAGTGAGGTCCACAAAGACAGATGTAAATGTGTGATGTGCATACCTGTGCTGGCAGGAGCCAGTTTAGGAGGAGTGGGCTCTGTGGGAGTGGTCTTGCTGGTGCTGGGACTCAGAAGCTTCACATAATTGGCTGGGAACCAACCAATCTGCCGCTTTTTCCCCCGAGCCTTCGTCATGAGAAACAGAGAACGACAGCAGATGTCAGCTCAACACCAACACTGAGCTGTTACTTTTGAACATCCTTTAGAGCAGGGGTCTCAAACTCCAGTCCTCGAGGGCCACTGTCCTGCAGTTTTTATATGTGCCACAGGTACAAAACGCTGGATTGAAATGGCTTAATTACCTCCTCCTTGTGTAGATGAGGTCTCCAGAGCCTAAATGACCTAATTCTTCTATTCAGGTGTGGTGCAGCAGAGGCACATCTAAAAGTTGCAGGAGAGTGGCCCTCGAGGACTGGAGTTTGAGACCCCTGCTTTAGAGGAACTCACTCAAACCACTGCACTTCAATGTTTTTCACCCACAATATTTTTTCTTGATCAAAGCACACCAAACTGTGACTGTAAAACCAAGGTATCAAAAACTATGATTATTGTGTACCTTATGTACATATTGTGTACATAAGGTACACAATTTAAAACTCTGAATTAGATTTTAAAGTAAATATAATTAATTTCTTAAGGCCA
The DNA here is from genome assembly GCA_903066815.1 of Brachyrhaphis roseni. Taxonomy (NCBI): domain Eukaryota; kingdom Metazoa; phylum Chordata; class Actinopteri; order Cyprinodontiformes; family Poeciliidae; genus Brachyrhaphis; species Brachyrhaphis roseni. Next base: position 14,549 of record CAEFZY010071600.1, read on the forward strand.
CATTAAAACCATTATGAATTAAATTTAAGACCTGAATCACATCAGAAATGTACAAAAGAAACCAAGCTTAGTGCCAAGCTTGTTTGAATGAATGTAGCATTATATGGGTTGATGAACATCATCCTGCCAATACATTTGCATTTAAACCATGATAGATGGAAAAAAGATTAAAAAAAAAAAAAAAAAAGCTAGCTACCTCGCTTGCATATTTTTAGCCAGCTAGCTTTTCCCTTCTCCTTCCATTTCCACTGTAGAAACCAGAACAAATGTTTCCTGCTAATATTCCCTTGCTGTATAGCAAGGGTATATAAGCAGCTAGTTACCAGCAGCTTCAACTGCCTTGAAGCTGTTGAAGCTGAATAACGCAAAGAAGAAGCAAATTAAACCCAACTCAAACAATTGCCTGAAAAGTACCATGAAAAAACCCCACCAAAACTATAGAATATGAGATTAAATATTAAATATATTTAAAGATCTGTGAATAAGATATTTAAGGCTATCTTGCCTTATTTTAATTAACTTAAGACATTTCAAAGCCTTGGTTTAAAATACATCAGTCTAAGACCTGTGATGAACTTATATCAAGACCAACTTCAATTTCTTTAAAAATGAATTTAATACATTTAAGGCCTTACTTCTAGATGTATGAATATAAGACTTTTTAAGAGTGTGTGGACATTTTGTAGTAGTTTTGGCAAAACATTATAGGAACTGGCCAATGTTTGTAAATACAATAAGAACAAATGCAGTTTTTTAAAAAAAAAATGTAAAAAATTTTCCTGCAATGTCTGCATTGAAATTCCACAAGGAATGACACAAATATCCGTTTTCCTTCCCACTAGGCTGGAAACTGTGTGCTTTGTAAAAAGAAATTATCCATCTGCTTAAGTTGATCTTTATTTTAAATCTTAAAAACTGAAATAAAATGCTGGTTCTTTAAAAATTACAAGAAATTTAATTTCTTGTAATTTTCTTTTCTGAAAAGGTTATGTGACCTTATTTTAATGAATTTAAGATATTTTATGGCCTTAATTTTAGATAAATGAAATTGAGACTTTTAAGGATGTGCGGGCACCCTGTTTACAGCTCTAATAAGCATGTTTATGTTATCCATGTTAAGACAACCTGATAGACATTTGTCCAGGTTGGACAGTGCTGGTGTACCTGCAGCTCGCCCTCCCACCAGCCCCCGGGATTCTTCTTCCTGATGAGGATGAGCTGTCCCGGTGCTAATGTCAACTGCTCTGTGCCCGTTGCAGTGTAAGCAGCGATCACCTGAGCGATCTCTAAAAGAGGGAAATGGAAGGAAGATGGGATTTTTTTTTACCTTTAAGAATATTACAGTTTGACTAAAAGCAGAAATCAGCATTTTGCAAATGCTCTAATTTAAATGACTAAAAGATGTGAAATAAGTTATAACATTAAGTGGACACCAACAGAACAAATGATACACATAGATTGGATTAGATTTAGCAATCTCAGCTAAGTCTGTTTTATTAGAACAAAGTGTCCAGTTATGAATAAAAAATAAATAAATCTCACCTGGTTTCTTCCCCAGACTTCCCGTCTTCCCTGCTGGTCCCAGGGACTGAAAAAGGAAAATTTATGACAATTAAAAATAATAAATAAATAAATAAAATAAAATTCTGCAAATATTCCCAAATTATAATTTTAACCCAGACTAAATAATGTGAAACAAAGGTTTCAACCTCTGGCACTGAGTCACGTGGTTTGACGTAGTTGGAAGGAAAGACTCCAGTCTTTCCCCCCACCATGCCCGTCCACCAATCCCCTTCTTTCCTGGTCACCACGACAATGTCTCCTTGCTGGAAACTAAGGTCCCCCTGTTCACTGCTCTCATATGTGTACATGGCCACATATTCTGGAGAAAAGCAGGAGGAAAAAGTCACCACTCTCTCTAGAGAAAGTCAGGAAATGGTAAACATTCTTTATCGAGTTACCTTCTCCAGATTCGGAAGGTTTTGCCGGAGAGGATGAGGGTCGTTTCCCATTGGGCGGACTCTCTGATATTCCAGCTTCACTAGGGGACATGAGGGCAAACAAAACGAAATGATTCAAAATGTGTAAATATTTAAAAGCAAAATAATTTCTATATAAGGAATGGCATGTTGTCATCTTGACAGGCTAATTTCCAAAGATCCATCACAGTTTTCCGTATTTCGGCAAACACTTCCAGATCTGACAAAAACAAAATGTGGCCGGATGCAGTCTGGTTAAGATGGTGTTCACCAAACATCTTCTAACAATTTTTTAAAACTGTGACAAAAAAATTTGAAGGTCCACTGTCATTTTGACCACTTACAATTCACACTCCTGACCACTTGGTGCAGAAGTGCAAAGTAATCTTCACTTGGAGAAATGTTCCCCGATTTCAAAACACTGGCTGAAGTGGCTCTTGTAATTCCAGTCTCCATTGTTGCAGCAGAGTGCAGATGCAGAGTTCAGGTCAAAATAAAAACCTTGAGATGTTTGATTAAGCACAAGTTGCCACACAATTCAGGTCCATGCGGAAGTTGTGAGACTGTGTTCAAATCACAGCAGGTCGTTCATGATTTAAGTATCATTTAATCAGATTATTTTAATATCTAGTTCCTGGGGCCACCTGTATGAATTTTCTTCATGTGTGATGGCTTGATGTGGTAAAAACAGATTATGATGAGATTTTTTTTTTTTGACACCAAAAAAAAAAAAGAAAAAAGGTCAAGTATAACATCTGAGTACAACATGAATTTAAGATAAAGATCCCCCTTTTTTGGACATCACTGAATTGGACCAAACATTATTTCATTGTCATCGATACATTGCCATTTTGAGAGGACTGTGATGTGACGAGCTCTTCTAAACTTACTTAGTGTTTTTGCTGCGGATTGCAGCAGCAGCAGCAGAGGGAACTGTCATGTTGGCCGAGATGAGCTTGACGTAACTTTTGGGGAACCAGCCTCTTTGTCCGTTCTGAAGCTCACCAAGCCACCACATGTCCTGCTGCTCCAACACTGTTATGATCTGCATCAAAAACAAAGTTACCGCTTTCAGACCAACAACTTCATACACGAGTCTATAGTTCATTTCATTTCATTTTTTATTTCATTCATTCAATAAATATGAATACTTCATGTAACAAATAAAATAAATAATTAATGATTTTCACATTTCTTTTAAATGCAGAAAGAGGTTTAGATTGTTTTAGCTCACTGTCAAAATTAAACTGACACTTTTAACTGAAATGCATCTTTCTATCATCGTCAGTCTGAATCTAAATGTTTGGAAAATCTCAGTTCCTTTTAAGTTGTATTTGCTTTTTATGAACCTGTTCTAAATATTGTTTGGTAAAACAATATTATGTGCTTTGTACATACATTTTAAAATATTATACTATCTATTCATTAAGTTTCAATAATTTTAAATCTATAAACATTGGGTTTGTTTGATATCTGTGTCCACTTCCGTTCTGTTCTGTAAAAGAAAAATCAAATCTATTTATGTTTTACAGATACTGCTCCACACTTCCACATAATATGTCAGATATGGAACAATCAGTGAATTATGCAGAGGATAGAAGGCCTTTTTGTTTACCAATTCCTTTACCTTAGTTAAAACAGAAATTGTTTTGGATATTTTAACTTTTAATAATTTATATAAGATTTTCATGACAAATGTTCATCACTGAGGATCCCCAAAACTTAATATCTTTTGTTTTTTTGTATCTCAACTACTTCAATACGTAATTGTGCATCAGCATTTTTTATAGCAACAAAATATAATAAACTTTGTTTTGCTGGTAGTAATCTGATAATCTTTTACTGTCAAACCATTTTTTAATTTTTCTGAATTAATTTCCAACCATGTATAGTGGCGATGCTCTGATCAGGTTTTTTTGCTGCCGATCACCGATACTGACCATCCAGACTGGCTGTTAATTTTTCACTTTAGGTATAAATGCTACTATGTGATCTGGCAAACTGGAAAAATTATCTGGTAACAAAACTACCTAATTTAGACAGAAAACATGCAAAACACTTACAAAGACAATGCGGAAAGTATTCAGTCCAAAAGACAACTGGAAAACTTGCAATCAGTGAAACAATATAACACTAAGGCTCTCAACGGCCTAAAATTATACATTAAGTCAAATAAATCTCACAACACTGCCTGTATCAAACAATGTCAAATACAAAAGTAAACATTCATTTCAACTTAACTGCAGGTTGCATTAAGGTAAACAATCTTGTTACCAAGTCGAAACTGCTTGTGAGCACGGCCAGCTGTTTGGTGCTGGTTCTGATTGGTTGTTTCTGGGCGAGTGGTGTAATTCTGCAGAACTCAGGGAAGGGCAGAGGAGCTCGACTTTTTTCACAGATTATCTATTACAGGGGTCACCAACCTTTTTGAGACTGGGGGCTACTTCACGGGTACAGAGTAACACGAAGGGCTACTTGTTTGATACAGTCTT
>CAEFZY010071602.1:0-11291 GCA_903066815.1 Brachyrhaphis roseni
CTCCCCTTTTATGCCCATAGCAGCCAATGACACAGTGGTATTCCTTGCAGCATGAGATGGTGCATTGTCATGCATGAGGATGATTTTGCTACGGAAGGTACGGCTCTTCTTTTTGAACCATGAAAGAAAATGATCAGTCAGAAATCTGTACAAACCCATCTTTGTTCTGAATCAGCCACAAATCTCTTCACAGTACGATAACGCTTCAGTTTTCGTTAAATATCTAATGTTTTCATATGGCACTACACTATCTGATGATTTTCGTCAGCAGAGATCCTTTCTCTTTCCCATATTGCTTGAAACCTGTGACCTGCTTAATAATGTGGAACATCCTTCTTAAGTAGATGTCCTTTAATTGAGCTTGCCAGACAAACTAATCAACCTAGCTCTCTGAAATTAATTATAGTGATTTAAAGAGCCCTGGCACACAATACCATCTATAAATTTAATAGCACAACAAAAAATTTAATCTTTATGACACTTTAATCCAATTTGCGTAATAATTTGGAACATGGTGTAGTTGCTGGTTAATGTAGTTGCTGGTTAATTTCACAGTGCGGATCTGATTATTACCCATGTAAAACTCTTTAAACCTAAATGAGAAAACATGTCTCCCATCTTGCATATCACTTTGATGCGTTTTGTTTGTTTTTCCTTAATGAATAAAGTTGATGCCTCCTGATGCTGGCCACCTCCCTGGTCACAGTATGTCTTCTCAGTACCGGATGCATTCTTACAACCCTGGACTGAACTGTGTCAGCCTGGATGAGGACAACTGCTGCTCTGAGGGCTGAATACAAGCTAAATGCTACACTTTTTAGCTGTAAATCATTGTTTCTTTCACTTTCCAAATATGCAGCACTCTGTATTGATCCAACACATTGATGAACTACATGAAAATGTATGGTTGTAACAAAGTCTGGAACTGCGTCAGGAAATGTGAATACTTTTAAAAGATATGTTTTTGGATATTTTGACTGACTAATTTTTGCTGTTAGAAACAGTTGCCTGCCTCATGGTGCCATGTCATCCAGTAGCTTTCTTGACCAAGCAAAGCTTATGCACTGTGCTATCCGCATGCTTGCACACTTAGTCAAATTAAACAAGATTAAAACACTTTTAAAAGCTGCTTCTAAAATGCCACAAACTTTTCTAGACGTTAGCCCTTATTTAGACTTGCAGCTCTACATCCACCTATCAACAGAGTTGGCTTTCAGACTTCACTCGCTTCAACCACCAGTAATAATAGCTTATGTTTTACACCTGCACTAAGAACCTTTTTGCTATTAGATGCATTGAATAACAGTAAAAAAAAAAAAAAAAACCCAGTGAGAGCCTCTTACCTGTGATTGATTTATATTGTTGATACGTAATTGTGCCTCCCGTTGCTCCCCTGCAGAAAGTAATGTCTCCCTCGGTGGCGCTCACAGTGAGTGAAGCGGCGGCGGCAGGCTCGCAGTGTGTGTAGGCTGCAGCAATCCTCTGCACTTTTGCATTGGACGAGCACCGCCGCTGCTTTCGCTGCTCCCTTGCGCTGTGCGGATTTCGGTGCAAAACCAGAGGCTGCAGCTCGAATGCATGAAGCATCGTCACTCAACAAGAGCCATGTTAGCTTTAAGTGCAGTCACAAGAGTCGAGTCAATTGCCCCCCTCTTTTCCTTCTTTATCTCCCTGGATTAGACGAGTTGAGTTGGGGGTCCGGGTTGCGCTCCCCAGCCGAGGGCTTCCCCGACGTGCGCAGCGGGGAACCCTGCGAGAGGGGAGCTGTCCAGGTGCTGAAAACAGCCCGACGGAGCCTCGGCTCTGTCAGAGAAGCGCCTCCGGAGCGGCGGGAGGACGGAACACCGCGAATTTTCACGCGAAGGCGGCCAAAGCATTGACGTTTTCGTGCCAAAGTCTGGCGGTAGCCAGTGAATCGTGTGACATTTGCATCGATCCGGTCACGACAGAGCAGTAAAAACATGAGCCGTGGGGTGGATCTGTGTGCATGAGCGGGATAAGAAAAACCTGCCAGTAAAAGGTGTGCGGTTCCCCGGTTGAGGCCAATTTAGGATCGGATCGTTGCCTCGGATGATTTTATTAGCTTTTCGCCTGGTTGGTCGCTCCTCTCGGTGTCATGAGCTACGTTTTTTTTTTTCTGGTGTCCCAAAATAAAGATACTATGGGAATATAAACTGCCTGTGCAGCAATTGGCTTAACCATTTGTCACTCATCGGGATTAGCCAGTCGATGGTTAAAGAGTACATCCATCAATCTCAAGCGTCGCTGCTTCTTTTAAACCCTGGATGTGGGCTGCTGAGGATGCAAGAGGTTGACGCGCATATTTAAAGGGAGTTTGACAAAATCTACCAATTTAAGCTATAATATTGCCTATAAATAATGTTGAATGATTCGATTCCAAACAATATTAACAATAAACTGCATGTCTAATTTATTGCCTGTTTAAGGAAAACCTGATTGGACACAAATAAGTCTGACAATAACCAAACTTTTTTTTTTCTTTTATCTAATACAATTTATATTCATATTTATTTCAAAAACTATACATGGTGTATTACATTACAGTTAAATGATGGACAAGAGTTATTTTCTGGAGAAAAAAAAAAGATTTTGGAATTTTTTAAATAGTTTTTTGTTACAATCACAATTGCAGCTTCTTCTTTTTTTTACAATGACACATCAGCAACGTTCAAGATAAAACAATAACCTGATAAACCATGTATAAGATGAAACTGCACCAATTAGCAACAAACTGTTCAGCATTTGTTAAAAAAAATAAAATAAAAATAATTAAAAAAACAAAATCGACATCTAGATTACCAGTTAGTACATTTTTAGAGGCCTGAATGCGCTATTAGACGTGCTGTCCTATTTCTCCTAACTTTTTCACATTCTGTCAATCACAAACTTCAATGTATTTATTTAACATTTATGTGATAGACCAACACCAAGTAGTAAATAACTGTGAAGTGAAAATGAAAAATGCTTTATTTTCTTTCAAATTTGCAATTTTTATGACCTTTTGTTGGTCTATAAACATAAAATCCTAATTAAATACATCGTCACTTGCCAAAAGGTAAAAAGATTCAAGGAGTGTGAATCTAGGCACTGAAGAGACATCTTTAAAGCTGAGCACTTTCTACAACTTGTATCTGAAAATGAAAAAGAAACAGCCAAACTAAACATTCGCCATGTAGGGCAAATTATCATTTCAAATAACCTAGCATGTAATGTAACCCAAATACTGTTACCACCCAAACCTCCAGTTTGTACATGTTTTCCCCAACAACTTGACTCAAGCAGAAAACTTGAAAAAAGCCTACGATTTCAGAAGCTGAGATAATACGACCAGCGTGCCAAGCTAACAGCTGGATGACTTCAACAGATGTATATAAAATAAAAAAAAACAGAAATCTGTAGGTTAACACTGGTGACACACAACTGTGTCAAACTTGCAAAAGCTTACCCTGATTTTGTGGAGGAAAAACAAACCAAATTTCTTTACCTCCATGAACAAAAAAGTGCAGCCACGGGGAAAAATATGTCTTCAGTGTGCGAGGAAATTGGGGTGAAAGACATAAACATACTACTAACACAAGCAGAATTTGTTGTCAGTATGTACACTCTGGGCAAATCCTTTCTTCTCAAAGTTTCCAAGACTTAAAACCTCCAAAGGTTTTGCCATTACACCTTCATGGTTGAGGGGATTATTATCCTGCTTTGTAAGCATAAATGAAGAGAGCAATATCCTGGGTGACACTTTGTACATAATGTCTGCTGCTCCAAGTCGTTGTTGACAACAGAAGCAAGACACGTCGACTTCTTTCCTCTTACTCCTTCTTCCCACTGGTCAGTCAGCCAAAGTGGACCAGAGTCATGACGGTGGTGTATTCGTGCTGCAAGGTGTCGGAGTCGGAGTTGCAGAGGGTGTAGTCGTCTTTAACGATCCGGTCACAGCCGATCTCGCCGTTGCCAAACAGACCAAACAGCGGCGTATTGGGGAAGACCTTGTGAAAAGCGTCGGCCTCCACGTTGTGCTGGTTGTGGTAGTAGTTCTGGCCCCTCCCCACGCAGGCAAACATGAAGCCCAGGGTGTTTCTTTCAGGAATCCTGGCTGCCTTTAGCCGTCGGACAGTGGCCTCCGCTTCCTTCGCGGTGCCAACGTCTTGGTCAAGGAGCACAGATGCCCCCTGAACTTTATGGCCACTCAGAGCCAGGCCAATCACACCATATGATCCCTTGCTGCAGCTACAGAGATTGAGATGATGAAAACTGTAAGCACTACGCCATTCGTCAAATCCGCTGTGGAGACTTAAACTCACCAATCTCTGGGAGGAGAGAAGACGCCTTCCACCAGCCCTCCTGCAATTAAAGCCTTGCTGTTTGTCAGCGGCTCCAGGATCTGGCTGAGGAACCGTGCTCCTCCAGATTTATAGGCTTCATAGAAGAACATCACCACTACGCGTAGCTCTGGGTTGTCAACTAGTCCTAGATAAAACAAGACAAAGTATAAGAGGCTGCAGAGGATTGGATTTCTCTTAACTTATTGAACATCTGCACTCACCTGCTTCTTTCATGGCTGACAGAGAGATTGTTTTCTTACAAAAGTGAAACGGCTTGATGTGAACACCATCAGTGTTGGGGAGCATGACGGCAAAGCCTGCCTCCCCTTCCTGGTGCTCCTTAGGAGCACCGGTCCACGAGCCAGTCGGAGTTACTGTTAAAAAGGTGAAAACCATGCTGCTTGAATATACGTGCTACATAATCTGCATTTCCCAAACTCCTTATTAGTCTCAAATTATTCATTCTAATAAAGCATCACAAACAATTTTCTTCAGTAGTGATCATTATACCACATCTCAAAGTTCCACCTTATTCATTTCTATTTTTTCATTAAGTTACAAGCGAAATAAACCATGAAAACTTCAAATTCAAGAAAATAAATCCTTAAGAGTTTCATGCTGGCTTTTACAGTCTCTAAGTCACCACCTACTGGAGTTTAGAGGAACTGCAACAGCATTCTTTTATTACAGAAAGAAATGAGTTTCATTAAAAAACAAAAAATTGAAACAACCACAAACTGACAACAAAAGTAATCAGTCCAGAATATGAATATGTTGCTATGGAAATGAGAGAACGATAAGCGGCTCTACAATAGATATAAAGGTTCAGAAGACAGACGGCTTCAATCACCACCCACTATTAAGCTTTTATTGGATAAGGATGTTAAATTAGGTTGTAAATTATTCCTGAGCCAAACTGTTGATGCACAGTTTGGCTGAATTAGTACAAAGAAAATACTAATTCTGAAAAGGATAAATGTTGCAAGTGCCTGCAATCCATTCCTATCCCCACCTAGTTCCAGATTTAGGTTTTAACTAGTATTTGCATCCAGATTTAAAACAGTGAGTAGTAAAGTTACAACCTGGACCTCGTTAATCAGGGCCAACACAAAGATTTAATAGACAGACAACCAATTTACCCACACAGTCACACAGCACCTTGCTAAACTATTCATCTCAATCAAACTTTTCCATGTTTTGTCATGCTGTAACCACAAGCTTTAATGTATTCGATTTATTTATTTACTTATTTATTCATTATCTGATATGCCAACACAGAGAGGCACATAAGTGTGAACTGGAAGAAAAATTAAACATTTTACAGACACTCTAAAAAGTATGATATGCATTTGTATTCAACCTACCTTCCTCAATTTAGGCTGAATACAATTGCACAACAAATTATGACCCACTCACACAAAATCTAAACATAACATACTGGTACACTGAAATTTGTGGCAGACAGTGTCTTACTTTTATCAGCCCTTAGAACCTCCTGCTACATTCCTAATGTAGTATTTGGTTTCGATTCCAAACAATATTGGAATCGAAACCAATATTGTTTGCAATAGTTACACTATTGCAAAGAGTGTAACTATTACTCTATGCAATAGTTACAAAGAGTAACTATGGCAACACTGAAGTAAAGCCAAGATGTTTAAAAGTAAAAAAAGGAAAGAAGGTAAAAGAAATTATAGAGGATAAAAATTCTGTTGACTGAATGCAGAAAACGGCTTCAGCAGTTATTTTCCACCAACACATCCGTCTCATCTCCTTCAACCATTTAAGCCAAGAAATCTAAACTAACTATCTGCAACCAGTAATAAAAGATGCATAATAAAACCACTTTTAAATATTAAAGCAACATGGATGAAGGTGGTCTGTTAAGTCTAGACTGCATCATCCTTGTGGTCTAGACTCATCAGCCCACATGGAATCCTTGGAGCAACAGAATGAGAACATTGCCAGATAAAGTGATGCACCCATCACACTTAGGGTTATTAACAAAAGAGAGAGCAGCGGTGTGTCTGAGGCCACTTCAGCTGGTTGTGAATATGTTAAGTAACACTGAATGCTCGAAAACCATTTGACCAAATACACTGAAAACTAAAATAAAGGTTTTGCCTTCTGATTGCACTCTCATTTTACAAGCTGATAATGCTGAGGTTCACCAGGTTTAAATTGTAGGAGTAATTTGAGCAACACTGCATAGAGATCTGCAACCAACCTTCTCAAGTTAAGGATTTTAAGCAGCAACCTTTGATCCAATTCCACAAATACAGAAATTATGTCCTTAAGAAAATATAACTAATCAAAACTGAAGGTGTACTACATATTGGATCGTCAGACTGTGACTTTTTAGTACAAAGAGCTGCATTATGACATCACTTCTTTTTATTTTGAATAAAGCGCTATTTGAGATGTTTGAAATCTCACCACACTGACAATTTATTTTAGCAGAATCAGTTAAACAGGCTGAACCTATTAGTCACCTATGGCTGCAATATTACAAAATGTCAGTGTTGCTACCATCAGCTCATGCAGCTATTAAACATGGCAGACAGAGAGCCTCATAAGCACATTCTCTGGAGGAAGGAGAACAACACTGATGGAGAATCGCTTCTCCAGGGGACTGTGATTATAACGAGAAATGGGAGGCTCAGCAGTGGGGACAGCGAGCCATCGATCAGCAAGAGACACAGGAAGATGCAAGCCGTGAGCGAAGCTTTCCAAGCAGGCAGAAGCAGAGAGAATACACTGGTCTTCTTATAGACCAGTATAGACCAGTATAGAGGTTAAACAAATCAGAGAAACACAGTACAATGCATACACATGTTTATAGTTCAGATTTACAACATTAATTACGATAAACACACTAGTGGAGAATTGTGGCAGGTTCAAATACATATTTTATATGCAAAAGAGTTAATGTGTGAATTCTTTTGGTTTTTTTCCCCCATAGGTAATTAAGTAGAAAAGAAAGAAGAGAGAAAAACTCACAGACTATGCCTGGTGTAGCGATGCCAACGATGTCACAGCCTTTGGGGAAGATCTGGTTCAGTTCTTCAGCCGTACTCATGTATTGGCGACTCTTTTTTGCTTCAGTTTAGAAGAAGAAGAAAAAGCATTGTAATCAAATTGATTCAGAACTTTCAATTATTTGAATTTAAAACTAGCATTAGAGAGGCATCAGATACGAGTGAAATTTAATTTACAACATTATGAGAATCTCACATTTGAAAGATTAAAAACCACCACTTTCTGCAGCTTCTGGGAAGCAAATGTTGGATTGTTTGCTGCATTTGAATCTGAATGCATTCATTTTCACCAGAATACAACCTTAACATGCTGAGGGCCTAATGTAAATTAACCAAATATTTTAAATCTGCATCTAGTCTTATTCCTTATCAGCCAAACTACTAAAACTGCCACTGAACAAAGCTGACTTTATTAGGAGACAGTCCCAAAAAACACATTGAGTTGTATGAAAAACATCGGAAGTAGCAAAATCACGTTTTTATGTCATACTTATGTAAAGTAAGAAGAAAAAGGGTGAAGTTGGCAACATACAGTAGACTACAGGGCTAATCAAAATTGCCAAATTGAAAACAGTAAACAAGATGTTTTTTTTGTAAGTTGCCAAAACAAAAAGTATGATGGTCCAAATAGTAAGAGACACATTATTCAAGAACATGTTCTCTACAAACAATTATAAAAACCTCCTGCTGAGTCACAGAGAAAATGATTACTACTGACCTTTGCTCTGTTCATAACAATAAGCTTGTCCAGTCAAGGCCTCACAGTCGACCATCATCAGGACTGTTTTAGGCAGGAGGAATACTTTCTGAAAACAACAGGAAAGAAATTGAAAATGTTAAAGCACTTGCTGTTAAAACTGATGAATAATGTTGGGATGCTTGAAGTAATTATAGCTGAAAGGAAGCATTGTTAATCTGTTGATAACCTCCAAGTTACAGAACTGTGAAACATTCCTCATTTCACTCCATTTATCTTCCAAGAAGTCAAAGTTTTTAAGTAGCCCTAATCAATTTTAACCCAGGAACACATTTAATTCTCCTTAATGTGTCATTCTACATCACACCTACTACGCTCACTGCCTCATCAGATGAAGAAGCATCAATGCAGAGAAGCTGAATGCAACTTTTAAAGCAACCTGGGATTCCTTAACACCCAAGATCTAATAAAGGCTGATCTATGTTGCAACGATGGAGCTCCAACCCAACATTTAGTGCACATACTTGCAATACCTTACAGCAAAATTACATTTTAGTTTTAAGAACCCCATTTTTGATTGGTCTAAATAAACATTTAGTTTTCTGATAAAGTGCATTTGGGGTTGTCATTTCCGGTAAGCCATAATTCTGAAAATAAACGTGATACGTCACTCTGGCAATTGAGTTTCACTTTCTGAATTGCTGAAATAAATTCATTTACCGATGATTACTCTAATTTAATGATATACCTGGACATTAACGAAGTTAAGGAGCAACATAGCAGCTATTACCGTGTGATTTCTTTTTAACCGACAAAGAAGGTTCTTTGTTTTTCCCTTTCCGAGTGGTTGTTTCTCCTCTACTTCCCTTTTTTCGGTTTATCTCCAGCCATACTTTTTACGGTTTTCAGTTTTGCGATTTACCTCCACTTCTTCAGCCAGGATACTGCAGAAAGAGTGAAGCTCTGTGGTGGAGGGTCCAGAGGCGGACACCCAGGTCAGATGCTGCTGAGTCCGAAGCACTCTGCGGGCACAGTTCCTCCACAATCTGCACACTCTTAACAAGGACACACACATTCACCTGCTGCCCAACCAAAACCACTCACTCAAAAAGAGTACGCTTCTCTGCTTACAATCTAAGCATATAATGCATTACTTTAATAACCAACGACCGATTTTTCTTTCAGGTTACTCTCCAGCTTACTTCTTTTAGATAAATATTGTCATTTTTTTATTGAGGAGACTAAGGCTAGCCAAGATAACAGTTTAGCTTATAAACATTTCCCATTACCTGGCGACCTGCAGAAGCGATTTGGTTGGTATGAACATGAGAACTCGCTCAACCACTTCGGCGACATTGCTGAGTACATATGCAGCCTTGCTGTCTTGAAAAGGTTCGCAAAAATCCAGACTTTCACTCATATTTCAATATCCGATGGCCGGTTACCCCGAACAGATAGGAACTTTTACCTCTGCACTTCCAAGGCTGTTGAACCCTCTTGTAAATTTACAATACCGCCCCAAGCGGCGCGGAGGGTAAAACGCACAGGCTTTTTCCATCCAGTCAACATCAGGAAGCCTAATGACACAATTTTAAAAGTTATGTTAAAAGTTCTTACTTCTCCCCAAATACTTTATTAGGATATATAATCCCTCTTGTATTTTGCAGGAAATTACAACATTTTGACTAACTATGCATTGTAAGCTATAACATTTAATTTGCAGTGGCAATGGAGTCTCATGCAAGTTCACACTCAAACCTTGTCCCTTTATCATTTCACAACCACAAATCAGACATCTTTTCTGTCCTGCACCACCGGACACAACTGTTTAATACAAAGTAAATACATAACTGATGTGTTTTTAAATATAAAATCAGAAAAGTATGACATGCTTCTAGCTACTACCTCTAAATAAAATCCAGTGCAAACAATTACAGACAGCAGTCACTTTATTACTAAGCAAGAGTCCATCTGAGTGTAATTGTATTAGGTCTACGAAGGGCTCAGAGATTTGTTAGAGAACATGAATGAATAAACTCCATCCCGAAGACCAACTCACCAATCAGGCCAGAGACTCAGCTATTGAGACATTTAAAGCAAGGTAAGGTTATGAAACAATATTTGAAGCTTTTGGCATCTCATTTCTTTGAGTAGTATTGTCAACTACATATGGAAAAAAGCATGGTACAGAATACATTAAAATCAAGACATGGCCTTCACCTAATCTGACATGCTGATAAAAGAGATTATAATAAATTCAGCCATGAGGCCCATGGTAACTCTGGAGGAAGGCCAGAAAGCCATAGGTCAGGTGGAGTAATATTTTTGACCAAACAATTAGTTGTGTGCTCCACAAATTTGTCCTTCATGAAGAGAAGGGAGTCTGCAAACATGTGAAATGAGGTAAATGTTAAACTTGCAGGTACAGTTTTTCAGAGTAATACTCGTACATTACAATGCCTCAAACTAATGTGCCACATCTGGAAAATGTGCCACATCTGGAAAATTCCAATCTTTTATAAATTTTTCAGAATGAGATTTGTAGCCATTTTAGTTTCTGGCATATGTACTGAACTTAAAGACAACTCCATTTCAAGTTGTGCATCAAATGTATTTCACAAATTAGGATTGAGATATTCTAGAATAAATGCAAAATTTACAGCAGATTGTGAACTTTATGACATATTATAAAAGGTACAAAGAAAAACAGCATTTAGTGTAATGTTCAGCTTTTTAAACCAGAAACTAAATACCACAGAAATTCAGTTTCACAAGAATTTCAGGTTTAAAATTTTAAATGTCAAAATGGTTTCAGGGGGTTTGAATGTGTGCGCAAACAGCAAGTTTCAAAAAAACCTGATGGGTAATAAGGTAAAAAGTTGGGATTTGGCAAACTAAACATGTAATAAATAAATTTAAAGCTGTGTTAAGACAGAAAACTAAAGAACAAAAGACTTTTCCTGGAAGTCCTTTCTAGGAAAAGCCTGTGTAAAACACAGCAAACAGCAATTAAAAACACATTTTCTTCTCCCTATTTATTCAAACAGTAAAGAAATTGTCAAAGAAAACATCTGTTAGACTGCATAAGAATTGCTAAAGTTTTCAAACAGCTAAAACTTTGTTAAAAATAAAAATAAAAAAATGATCTCTCCCTTTACAATTCCGTTTTTATATTTTGGTCCATCACAAAGTCCCCCCAAAAAAGGCCAATGA
>CAEFZY010071611.1:0-31247 GCA_903066815.1 Brachyrhaphis roseni
GTTGAGAAATCTCACACCATGGGTCTCTGTGAGTAAAGCTTTCTTAATAATTCAGTATATTATCTCTCTTTTCTTTTCTGGTTGTTATTGTTTTGTTTGTTTTTTTTAAATACTTGCTTTGCTTTGGATTGATGAAAATGTTTTCTGCCTTTCCTTCATTTTTAGTAACAATCGCAGCAGCGTCAGCTCTCGGTGCAGGTGAGTCTGCAGAAAATCTTGTGTTCAGTTCATCGCTATAATAATGTTTTTATGGTGTATTTTGAAACTATAACTCAAAAAGGTGATGAAAGTATTTTTCTCTTGCCTTCTTAAGGCGGGGCGGTCGTAGCAGCTCCTTTTGTTCTGGGAGCCATCGGGTTTACCAGCGTAGGAATAGCTGCTGGCTCATATGGAGCGTCGATGATGTCAGCAGCAGCCATCGCTAATGGCGGCGGGGTGGCAGCAGGGAGCGCTGTGGCTGTCCTACAGTCAGCCGGTAAAAGCCTAAAATTGGGTTATTAGGTGTGTTTGCTAATTCTTCTGTGGTATTTCCCTGCAGGGATGGCTGGTCTGGGGACAGCTGCCACATCGGCTGTGGCCGGTGCGGGAGGGGTGCTTACAGGACTTGTTGCCCTCATTTTTTAAGGTGCATATCATTCAGATGAAAACAAAAAACCTTTCCAAATGAAAATCAAATTGAACTCAAGGCAAACAATGTTGTAACATTAAGGATTCTAAATAAAAGTATTTGAGAAGCATTTACTGAGGGTTTTTGTCTTTTTTTTTTTTTTGCCTCTTTCTTTCTTGTACAAAATATAATAGACTAAAAGTAAACGTTGTCAAAACATTTAACCAGATTTCTAAAGATACTAATTATGTTTCTGTCCAAGTCTCTTTCATCCCATTTTGCTCTGTGTAGCAGTTTTGTTTCCTGAAATGTGCTCAATGAAAGCAGAGCAGGTCATGGTGAGTAATGTGATCATGCACATGCAGAAGGTGACGCTAGCACCAGATACATAAGGTGCAGATTGAAGAAAAGTGGTTCTATTTGCAGACATTTTTCACTAATTTTGTAGTTTTTATGGACATTCATTCAATGTCGTTATGAATGCACACATATTGTTATCGATGGATCCATTCTGGAAAACTTTATGTTAAAATGTTTCAATCTTGAGTTGAGAGGAACATCTAGTAAAGAGTAAAATTCATTACATTTACTTACAGATTTAAAGTTAAATAAACTGCACCTGTTTTCTACCGCTTGTGGCCCCAAACTGCTTGAATCTTTTGGCAGTAGAGTGTATTCAGCAAATATATTTTAAAGGGTGTCTTAACTTAAATTTGATCTCCTCATGACTCAACAAAAAGCACCTTTCTTGGTGATAGGGAAAATAAAACAAAAAGTGCAACAAGATACCATATAATAAAAAGAACTGAGGTACAAATTACAGAGACAATTTTAAAACCTCCTTTCTTAGTGTGAAGACTGGCTGTCGATCTTCTGTGGGTTGAGTCATTGCATTCAAATTGTTAGATAAGTCTTATAGTGAGGGGCATGTTTATTGTCAGTGGTAGTTTTATAATGCTTACATGTTAGGCTGCAGGATATTAAGTAAACTTGTGATATTTGATCTGATATCTATGATGATGGATGCTGCCTGCCACAATCTGATTTTAAAAATAAAATGTGCACAAACTGTTTTCTGCTTTGATCAGAAACAGACCAAAAACTTCAAAAAGTAACATGTGATAAAACATGTTGCTTTAGCAAAGGAAAATAATTCCAGTAATAACTTTACATATTTCTATTCTTCTTGAGCATTAGGGTATATTTAGCTTTTAAATTTATACAGAAAAATATTTGTACTTATGCTCCAATGTAAAGACTTATCCACTTTTTTAAGTTTATATTTCAAGTGAACTTAAAATGTAGCTATATTGTGCATGTGTCAGTATTGTAGCTTTACAGGATTCTGCTGTGTTGAGTTGCGTTGAATCACCCAACCTGTAAAACACCGTGCTTATGTTTCGGTTATCAAGAAAACCCAAAGAATGTAAAAAAACATGTCAGTCAAGTAAATGATAAATCATGATGTCAGAAATAAGACATGCATTCATTATGTCTTTGTGAACAATAAATTGAGAACAATGCAATACATGCCATATTTCAGGTTTTCTTCGTCACAATGTTCCAATGTCTAATTTGTGCATCAGTACAAGTAGTTTCCTCCAAGAACCCTAAAGCGATTCACAGCTGTGAGGTCAATGAAAAACAAGCAGCTTAAAGTGAGTTCATTATCAATATATGTTTTTAGTATGTAATTTTAAAACCTTCTTTAAATATAGATTCCCCTCCTCCCGAGTCAGAATTTTACCAACATTTACTAATTATTTTTGCAGAACTGCTTTTCAACTGTATGACTTGGGTCATGCATTTAGTTATCTGTTTTGTGATGATACTGATAGTCAATGATCCCATATGGAAATAATGCAAAAAAGTAGCATCTGATAAAATCTGTTGGATTATTTTAAGAAAAGCAAAAAAACCTATCTGTTTCTTATTAATGACTTTACCACAACTTCTTGTAGCCCTTATTGAATATTCTCAGCACCAAATATATAACTGAAAACTGCTCTAGGTTTTTGGTATGAGCATGTTGAGCAATCTTATTTTAAAGAATGTTTTCACTTAAATTTCTATCTACTTTAAAATCACTTTTGACATAAGCAATAAGAATATATTTTTTCTTTTATTTTATGTTCCTGTTTAAAAAGGAACAGGTGTACCCTGGGGTATGCTCTTCCTTTAGTTTACCTATTTATAGACATGTTGTACATTGCTTTAGCTGCAGACACAAAACAAATACTTATTGAGATAATCACCTCACATACTGAACCTCTCAGTCATGCTCCTCTACATATTAACCTCATTTTCTTTTTCTTTTTTTTACTTTATGGAAGTCTCTTTTAAGTTTAAACTTAAACCATAATGAGTAGATTGAGTCTGCCATGAATGCTATGACTAGTTAGTATGGCCACCAATGACAGCAGATAAACATTTTTTCTGTAAAAGTAAGTTGTTTCTCAGTCATTAGCAGATTAAACAGTGTGTGCACAAGCATGATTGACAGCACTAAGGGACTTGTTGGCTCTGATTGGCTGTTTTTGACCAGGTGTGGTGCAATTTTGTAACTAGCAATAGTAGCACTGGGAGAAGATGGAGGAGCTCGATTTGTTCACAGATTATCTGCCTCATAAGAGATGGTGTTTGAACAAATATGTAAAAATACATTTTACAATTACATACTGCAGCTTCAAGGTTAAATACAAATCTTAGTTTTCTTCTCACATCTTTCCACTTTATTCAGATTTACAATGTTTTTATTGTTTAGGCACCTTGATCCCAAAATCTCATCTCTTAATTAAAAAAAAAACCCTGGAGAATCATCAAAACCATTTCTTTTTATTTAAGACTGAAAGTAGTGTGCAAATGTGCAGATACAAACATGTTGCTTAAAAACATATTTTATTTACTGCATCATCTATTTCTAGTAGTTCACTAAGGAAGATATAAGAATTTCAACTAAAAGACGAACCAGTTTTTTTGACATCGTGGAGAGATCATCAGCCTTACATCAACATTAGGGATCATTGTTCATTTTTCACAGTTATGTTGCAAACAGTTGATATGATCTTCCCCAGACCACCTCCAACCAGAGCTGAAGCTGAAGTGCCAAACCATCCAAATCCAACAACACCTAAAAATAAACATACATTTGAGTTCTTTCAGTTGCAGAACTTTATCATACAGTTCATCCTAATATGAAGTTGTTTCCATTTGCATGTTCTTCCTTTTCTTTGTCTGAAAGTTTTCTACATATACTCACAATATATATGTAGAAATGTTTTTAATAAATGTTTTTATCTTTAAAAGATTAATATTGAATTTACCAATCGACTGTAACATAGATATCAGCCAGGTTGTTCCAAACATTGACATCAGTTTTGCAGCAATGGAGCCCGCTGCTATTCCAGCTGAGGTGAAGCCAAGCCAAGCCAGAAGAGCAGGACTGAGAATCACAACACCTCCTGCAGGAACACAGCAGAGGAAACATGTTTTTTAGCAAATGGTTGTATTGGGTGAGTTAGTAGCACAGGAGCAAGCAAGTCCTTTATTTGAATCCCAGCCTGGGGTCTTTCTGCATTGGGTATACAAGGAAACTCTGGGTACTCTGCTTTCCCCACAAAGTCCAAAACATAAATATTTTTTCTCTCTTTAAATTATCCTATGTATGAGTGTTTGCATTGAATCGTTGTCTTGTGTGTGTCTTTTTTGCTCTGCAATGCACTGACGACTAGTCCGGGTCTACTCATTCTCTCACTCAATGACCACTAGAGGGCACCAGCTCCTCTGCAACGCTGCATGGACAAGAGTGTGTAGACAATGGACGGTTAGATTGTGAGTGTCTGAATACTTACCGACTGAAAAGGCCGTAATGATGGTCTTACCTATTTGCAAAATACAAAAAGTAGGTAGAAACACACAAAAAACAATGTTAGAAAGTGAGGACATGAATATAAATGAATAATATTTATATTATGTAATGTATAATATAATACATATTATACATATGTATTATGTATAATATGATATTACTTACACATTACTTGTGTAAGTAATGTGAAATTACTTACACATTTCTTCTATGGTTCCAGAGTCCATATCTGCGTTTTGTGTTACCTGCAGATTGTGAATTTTACAGTAACATCAGGGGATGTAGTCTCTAAAATATTAAAGAAAACTCTTACAACACAGGTCTGTCATGCAACAAACTAAAGCCTCTGAACTAAACAGCTATTTCTTTGCTTAGTCTGGTAAACCAATAAAAATCACATTTAGCCCTTCACTGATTCAATTAACATGTTCAACACAATAAAGGTGTTTCAGATTTTAACAAGAAAGCAACATGGTGGATGAAGAGGGAGAGCGTTCACATCAGGTCTGCTCCTCTTTTTAAATGATTCATTCAACTTTCTATTAGACATATGAAATTAATGTTGGGTTTTTCATCTTTTCCTTTTTCTTTTTGAAGAGTATGAGATAGGGCAGGGAATCTCATTCAGGGACATGTTTTTTGTGATAAAAACATGTCCCTGAATGACATGTTTTTAAAATATAAAACAGAATTTTATATTTTCACAACTTTAACTCTTGGTTGCTTTCTTTTTGAAGACTATTAAAACTGTTGGAAATCAACTGTATTGTGATTTCCAGCAGAAGATCTTAACTAAACCATGAAGCCCATTATGGCTTCACTGTTCCTCGATATTAAGAGAAAGCTTAATATAGAGCTTCCTATTGAAGCTCGATATTAAATGTTTCAGAATGCAAAAGGGCAGATTGCACCTTCATCAAAACAGTAACTTAAGGCTGGGTTAAAAAATGTTTTGGTAATCACTAAAAACACCTAAACAGCAGTTAACAAACTCAGAATTACAAATTTCAAAGTGCGTCATGTAGAGCTTTTACATAATGCACAGGTACATTTCTCCTTACCTGAGGCTGGTCTGACTGGTTCTGCTAGAACACTGACTGCAAGGTTCAATTTATAGAAAAACAATAGTGGGAGGTCCTTGTAATTGTGAGGTGAAGAGTATGACTCAATCTACTTCTGTTTTGATGTGGTAAAAATGTATTTATCCAAGAAGTGTTCATTTCTAAAGTACTCTTCTTGTACAAGATAAGAACAAACACAGTGAAAATCATCCCATCATGTCAGCTCTTACTTATAGAGTACAAATTTGAGATCTCAGCTCTGGCAGCTAATCTGCACACATAGCTCATAAGCATAAGTGATATGAAGATATGAAATAAAAGCAATATTTGTATCTGAAATCTGGAGGCTGCTATGGTGGCACAGGGGCAAAGCACAACTTTGGATGCCTTAGTCCTCGATGCATGTCTTCCCCCTCTCTCATTACCCACTTTTCTGAATGACCACTCGCAAATAAAGACCCCTAGAGCCAATAAACCTTAAAAACTGGGAAAATATTATATTTTTGTATTGACACTGGTAAAGATCTGCATATCATGAATGAAAGCCTGAATAAGTGGAAGTGGCCTCTAGGAGTCATGGGGAATGTGATGGGTTATCATATTTGCCAGTCATAATAGAACAGATTTAGCTTTTCTGTTATATTAATGTATGCGTTAAAAATTGTAACACCTTCATTTAGCTTCTAAATATATATTGCTTTTGGCAAAGTAATGAAGAAATTACCTTTTTCACCGCTCTTTCAGTGTCCAATGTGACAGTATTTCAATCATCTTGTCTATGCTTTTTGATTTAGTAATGTAATTAGATTAGTTGTGATACCACCCCCACACCACTAGAGGCAGTAGCAGGCCAGAAAAGATGCGACTATGAAGCAGATTTAGAAGTACACCGAAGTCTTGTCGGCGACAGCTACAAAACTGTGAGCTCCGCTGAAGTATATAAAAGAGAGAAGTTTAAATACATGCTGAGAGTGAAAATCCTTCCTAAAGGTGAAGATATATCACAGATTAAAAAAATAATAATAAAATAAAAACGGGAGGCCTCCTTCCCTTCCGGAGTGCAATGGTCTCATATCCAAATAAGGTATGAGACCAACATACTCCTCCCTTTTATAGCGTAAGTGAACGCTATAAAAGGGAGCGTTCACTTACGCTCCCTTTCTACGCTCCCATCTCTACTATGTCTTATTTTCGGGGCCTTGACTTGCTATAAAAGTGAAGATAATTTGACTGGAACATAGAGATTTAAAACTTTACTGTCTCTTAGTTAACATGACAAATGTTATCTGATGGCTTTGGAAACAAGCATTTTTTTGTTGTTTATATAACTTACTTTTCTAATAATTACAGCAAAGTAACAAATATTTCTGGTGCAAATACTATGGTGTCTCATAACACCTAAATAACAGTAGGTTCTTAATGCTGCAGGGATGGGATCATGCTGTTGCTAATGGAGAAGGAATGGCAGCAGGAAATGTAGCACCTGGTGTTTAAATGGTGTTAAATTTAAACACCAGGTAATTGTGTTTAAATTTAGCTTTGACCTCCCAAGTTGATACTCAACAAGATTTTGAATTCCTGCAGTGCTGCACAAAAGAATTTGAACAGGTGTTTCAGTTTTGTATGTTTTGTCACAGTTAGAGGTTTTGGATTCTCAAGCAGATTTTAATATTAGGCAGACATAATCAAACTGAAATTCAAAATGTACTTCAAATGACAGATTTAGTCATCTGAGGACATAGCTATTTATTTTTGCTCTATTTGGGAACATAATTGCACCAATTGTTAAATCATGAACTAACTATCATTAATCTCACTTCCTGGAAAGCTGAGCTCAATTTTGAATGATTAGCACCCGACTTGGACATTCAAGACATGACCTAAAAAGAACCTGTCTAACAACAGGAAGGATGTCAAAGAACAAAACAAAAAAGAAACATAGCTAAAGAAATTTAAGAGCAGAGAAGAAACAAAGACATCTGTCAGTTTGGTCAGATTTAGAAATACATGATCCACATGGGGAAACTATCCTAGAGTGACTTGACATTCCAAAATAATCACCCAGTTGTTACACGTATATAAAAAACAGAACATCTAAACCAGAATTTGATTAATTTATGGTGATTGTTTCTGATTCAACCACAGAGCCTTTCTTCTTACAGATGTTTTACTGAGAAGCCTGACGTAATTAATGATCTTTGAAAAACAGAGCTCTGTCGCCCCCTGCTGACAATAGAAAAGAAATGCAAATATTTAGACAAAATTCCTTTGGCATATTTGTAAAAACTCATTCAAAGAGTTTCTCTCTTGATCTTTATTTAAATAACTTACTTAAAAAGATGAGGAGAAGCTCATTTCCACAGCAATTAATAATTAAGTAAATCAATAATATCACCGTTCAGATGAGAGAACTGGATACAATGATTTGTTTAATAAACTCATTTGGTTTTAAAAGCGATGATATTGCACACTCCTTTACAGAAACTGACACAAATTCCATATTTAACAGCCAACATTACCTTCACCACAAGTCTGTGTTGCCATAACATTTAAACATCACATAAGGCAGGCTTTAGCATCGGACATGGTTAACATTCAGAAACAAGCAGCAAACATGAAGAATTTAGCAGTGATTTTAACAAACGCTGAAGCTGCTGTGGTCTACATAATCTAGTTATCAAGGGCAAACAAATTCAAAAGTGCACACGATTTCATGTTTTGAAACAAACATGAACATTAATTATTTTTTGCAACGAGCATAATGCACAAAAACAAACAAAGCACAAAAAAAGCAGTATCACCTAAAGGAAAGAACTGGGATAAAAGGCACACCTTATGAAGTAGAATTGCACAAATCTCCTAATTTGCATAAAACTGGAATTTACAAAAATAGTCATAATTTTCTTTTTCTTATTTCTCGATAAATACTGGAATTGATCAGTTTTACTACGTCTATATTTCTTTCTTTCTTTTTCTATTTCTTGAATGGGGTAAAAATGTAAAGAGCCAGAAAAATACATGCTTTTTGTATATTAGGCACATTTCCAATTGAAAATAACCTTATAAAACATTTATCGTGGTCACTGAGTCTGTTAATAAATATTTGCATTTGTTAATCTGGAAATGATTATTTCCAGGTCAGTTTTGATCCAGTAACGAAATAATAAGGAATTCTATGGCTTCCTCATTTTAGCAATGTTAGTAAATTTTTAATTAATTTCAAAAAGTGTATTAAAATCTGTTTAATTATTTTATCACAAAATGGCAAAATAATTTTAAATTAATGTTGGTGAATTATTATTGATATGCAAACATTTCTCTGTCAAATGGCTTAATGTTGCTTTAGGACATACAGCTAATACATATAATAATAAACATTTATCAACTATTTATCTACTCTAAAGTGCTGGTAAGGTTATTACTATAAGTATTTTTTGGTTGATGTAATGATACATATCAAAAAGTGCATCAGTTAGATTTCAAAATTAAAAAACTTTTCACTCTCAAACAGTTATTACACTTATCATGCAGCAAAAAATGAATTTCTCGTGGACTCCTGAGCCTCTGAAATGCTACATTTCTGCTACTTAATTGAAGAAATCTCTTTGTCTTGTAGTCCTTTTCTCTCTGGAACCCTTTGAGCGATCCCATAGGGCACATGGCATGCCACTGTTCCCATTTCAGCTGCTCCTTCCACGTGAAACATCTGGTCGTCAAAGAAGATGTGCGGCCTTATCTTCTCTAAAATGGGACCCTTAGGTGCCCCTGCGAGAAAAAGGGCCTCGTCGATCTCTAGACCCCACAACCGCAGAGTTTTTAGGGCTCGGGCGCCGGAACTGGCTGCACTGCGAGCCGTCACCAGGTAGGTCCTTATGGGGCAGTCCATGCGCTGGCCTTTGGCATAAAACTTCTTCTGGAGCTTTCCTAAAACTTCCAGGAAGCCTTTCAGTGGTCCCTGTGGGAAGAATGGAATAAAGTAGATGATATACTCCACACTTTGAAATTCTGCATTTAGCCAAAACATTTGCATTTGACTTCAAAAACTTCAAAGAAAGAGAGATGCACTTATTAGACTCTCTTCAGAGTAATAGCTCTCTGTAGATACTCAAATATTTGTACTGTTTCTACAGTGAACCAATTTAGGAATAATGTAAACAAGCATTAGTGTTGCCTTATCATTTATGTAACTATACAAAAGCAGGTTTATGACAATGATAAGTGCCCCATTTTGTGTACTTTACATGGTCCAGAGGCTTGTTCTCGTGAGCCTTCTCATGCTCAAAGAACTTGTCCAGTCCGTGAGCCTTATAAATCTGCTCCGATTCATCTGAGAAGAGCACGGCATCACCATCAAAAGCAACGCGGAGCTGAGTCTCTGACACTTCTGTCATCTTCTCCGGGGTAAACATGGTGGCTGCTGCTATACCTGGTTCACAACACATTTCACACACATATAACTTGTCAAAAATAAACAAGTCAAATGTCGTATTTGGAGACCTAGAATGTAGGTCCCTCTGTGTTTATGATACCTTGTTCCAGAGCTTCGTGAACTTTGATTGGGTCAGAAGACAAGTAGAGATTGGTGTTGTAGGCCTTTAAATAACCGATGGGACTGTTTCCTCCAGTCATACAGAATCGCTCAATGAACAACTCTGGAAGAGAAGAATCATAATGAATGTGCACAATCAAATGCACAAATGCACATGTTTGAGCCAGGTTAACCTGGCAGTTTAATCACCATTTCTTTTTCATCAATAAAAATTGTGCAAAGGAATCAAATCTCGGTTGCAGACCTTCTGATGTCAGAGTGAGAGAGTTGCTGCCTGCACCAGTCCTTCAGCTACAGATACTCTCATTGCTCTCTTCCAAAAACAGTAGGAGTTGCCATCATAAAACTTTAGCAGGAATGACACCAGAAGAACTGCACAAGAAGTATACTACTCATATGCATAAATGTTACCTTATCAGTTTTACCTTCAGTGGATATTAATATTAAAAAATGCAACTTCTTTGGTTTTGTTCAGTAGTATGATTCCAATGCAAACTTAAACGATCTGCAGATGCAAGTTGTCCAATTATACTACTGCTGTTAATCTGAAGCAACTCAGTTGTGTGCCTTAACCAGAACTCCTGGATAATGCTGCCTTTATAATCAAAAATAGCACAGACATGACAGAAAATTACTTGTAATATTGATTCCTTTGTGTTGCATTGTTATGTGTGAACGATGAGAAAGATCCCACTATATCGACAGTCAGTCCCAGTTTAGCCAGCAGGAAAACACCTCAACACTTTCTTGCACGTCAACACAGGAATGATTGGGAGATTGTGAACAATTGAGGCTTTAAAAAGTCATTTAATAGTGCAGAATTAGCTGTTCCACTGTGTATTTTTAGATCACATTCAGTTTATTTCTGTGTTTGGAGTCATCTTGTAGTCAGAAGCACCATCTGGACTTCATTTACAATATTTCATTACTGACCTGAAGAGAACTTATGAGGGAATAGAAAGACCCAGCTGCTGAGACACTCTGCTTTTATACAGCGGAAGATGGATCCAGAGACTATTCTAACGGAGAGCTACAACCAGTCATGAAGAATAAAATAAGCATGACATCTACGTATAATACTTTCATTCCCTCAGATTAACGTGAAAATAATCTCTAAGAGGAAGGGCTGACCTGGGTCAAACTGTGGCAGTTTAATCTCAGTCACAGATCTGTTTCCAAATCTTCTGTAAATCACTTCTCACCTGCTTAGTCTCTTGAATAAAACCCAATTCATCATCAAGCTCTTCCAACACATCTGCAGTCTGATGTTTGCTCTCCTGCTTTATTTGACTCTAACTTCAGTGATGTGCAAAGAACGTCAAAGCAGTCAGTGAGGTTACTGTGAGTACATTTTAAGAGAGCTACATAAAGAGATGTAAAATACTTCTTTAAGAAGAGAAAGGGTTTTTTGCAGATTTGTACATAACTTTATGAATAAGGTAAAGAAATCTCTGACTGCTTGTGAGAATATGACTGTTTTGCTTTTTGATAATGTCATCTTGTTAAAACTGCTGCTGCTTTCAACTGTTTTGATCATCAGATATAGCAGCAAAATGGATGATTCTGCATACTTGAACAAACACACTTAGCAGGATAAAGTGAGGCGTGATAAATATTTAATTTACTCTACAGTAGACAGGATAATGGCTGAAGTGGTGGAAGGAGAAAATAATATATAAAGGACACTACAAGATAATCTGTTCATGTTTTGCTCTATTTTAGAAATCTCAACCTAATTCTTATCCCAAAGATTTTCTATTCAGTTTACCTCAGGTGTGTAAATTGGGCCAAATTAAACACTGTACTTTTAGCTTTCACTCAACTTTTAATTAATATGTATCCTGTCTCCATGTGGTTCTTGAAGGGGTTTTTGGAGGGTTGTAAAGAATAATAAAAGCATCAAGTTGCCCTATAGTATAAGTGAAAGTAGGAAAGCCTTCACATGCTAGGAATGATCAGTGTTATCAACAACTTACGGTGATGATTGATGGTATTGATGAGTCTCAGGCCGACATAAGCGTGGTTGTTGGTGATAAGAACAACGTCAAAGAGCTCCTCACTCTCAGGATAAAGGTCCCTCAGCTGAGTGTTGACTGCCTCCAGGGCCTGGGAATAAAACCAAACCAGATGTGTGTTAAACTAAAAGACCATTCGAATTCAGTGCAATAAGGAGACAATTGAGAGGAAATCAAAACAATGACACACCAAACACTAGCTTTGAAAATCAGATTTCATTCAACGGCCCTCTGACCTTGACAAAGGAGAAGGCCGGTCCGGGGCTGAAAGGCTCGGTTTCATGCGCCACCTGATACTTGATGTACTCCTCCATGCCCTGCTGCTCGAAGATCTGCTGCTCCTTATCCATGTTGAACAGGACTCTGGACGACACAGCGATGGTGATAGAGTTCTCTGGCTTGGGCTGGAGGGTCGCAGGTTTAACACACGTCATTTTAAACTGGACCTGATATTTCTACTTAATTATCTAAATCTATGCTGAAAAGAACAGACAGAACAAAAGTAAAGCGAGAGAACTGCTGTGACTGAAAGTGGGTGTGACATGAAATGCCTTCCAATACTGATAATGCTACTTCACATACCAGAGTTTCGAACCTGTTAACTCTTTGAGTGTCTGTTGCCCACTGTAGCGTTCATTTGATCACATTTGAACACATTTTTATGAGAATTTTAAAATATTGTCTTAACTGCAGCTTTAATGTTTGCTGGATGAGACAACAAATATAATAAACATCCACTTTTTTAGGGTTGTGTTTTAATTTTTTATGCAGCATATGTTACTCATTTATTGGAATTCACCATAAAATATCTCTAGTACAGATTTTCACACAATTATGACAAATAATTGAGCAGATAGTCACTGACACCATTCACAGGGACAAAATTAAGACAATAAAGGTAATGATAAGTATGTTTTATCCAAGTATATCATTGACAAAAAATAAAAAGCTGCATAATAAAATTTAGTTTTTTGTTTGTTTCTTAAGACTCTAGATAATTTCATGCTTCCATTCCTCTGACAAACTTGATGGACATGTGTTCATTTTCCAGTATGACATAACATCTGCTCACCTGACCAAACAAATCAAAATTTCCCTTATGTTGCTTTACCTAGACGTTTCTGATTGCCTTCATTCTGGGCTGCACTGATGTAATATTTCCTGTAAAGTAACTTTCAGCCAACTATAGGGGGAATATACTGTGCACTACACAAACTGAGCTGATATTTCAATGATATACCTAATTTATTTTATTGAGAAGTGGAATTTTCAGTTATAAGTTGTAAAGTGGGAAATTATCTCAATTAAATGTGAATATTTACTTTGAGATGCAGAAGCTTGTCTGTGTCCAAATGTGAGCTGCTTCAGCCGGTCACACTCAGGTCACTGTTTGTCTTTATCTACCCTACTGATCTGAAACATGACCTCTGCAGCTTGCTCGTTTGTAAGCTGGTACAATGGAGCATCCGATCCCGTTTCACATAGCATCATCAATTTTATTTACAACGAGCTGGAACCTTTAAATGATTAATTAGCTATTGACACCAATTTCAAACTTTTCAGTGAAAAACATTTTAGATGAAATTTAAATATTCTCTTTGTTGCTCTTGTCTAAGTTGCAATAAACTACAGCAAATTATTTGACGCATATACTGTGTCTGACTTCATTTTGACCTCATATAATAATTACCTTTACCAACCCTCTTTATGCTCTAGCCAATCCAGTATTAGGGATGATGAAATCTATAGATACTCACAGGTTTTTTTGAGGGTGTGGATGGCTTCAGAAGTGCCTTAGCATCTTCCAAAGAGTCCTGGCTGCCGTTCTTGACCACATCTTGTCCACTGATTGTCAGACTTTGAATGCTGCTTCGACTCATTGTACTGCTTCAGTTCACAGCTCACACTCAGGATCACACCAGTCCCAGAGTGTCCCCCCTCACCCTCTCTTTTTTTTTTAATGTATTTTAAAATGCTCATATAGGAAAAGCTCCAAAGAAAATTCACTCTTCCCAAATTTAATGCAGTCTTGCAGCCATCAACACGTGATCTCCTGAGGCACTTAGATATAGAAATATGACATACTGCAGTAAAGAAGGAGGATGCAGACAAGATTCAAGCTGTGACCTTGGTTTGATATATCCACCATCGTTTGGAGGAAAATCCTGGATCGGGTCTTCTGTGCTGCACTATGCTCTCCTCTTTTGCACACTCTGTCCTGACTTCAAGCCATTCTGCATCCTCCCACCGTTAACTCTTTCAGTGTCAGACTCCCCTGAGTCATAGCAGAGCATGTGATTTAATCTGGATGACAACCGGTTGCTGCGCATTATGGGACATTAACCGTCTGAGTGCCCTGATACTTAAAATGTCTTTATCTTTCACCTCTCCTCATGCAACAGCTGACTCACAGTTTCCTATCAGATCACGTTTGTTCGTCAGAAGGTGTTAAGTATTACAGCAAAAGGCACACTGTAGATAAACTATTTCATAATCCTGCAAAGCATTGTGGGAACTGCAGTCTATCTTGGCTCTCTCGTTCAGAGTCTCCTGAAACCTCGCCAGGTTGTCGCTGGGACTGAGTTACAAAGCAGCAGTCCCAGTTTCCAGGCAACAAGCATGGAGTCGAAGCAAATGGGACACTCCCATACTTTCTATACATCTTATTGGCTGCATGGACTCCATTTGAAATACATCATCCTCCATCCCCAGTATCCAGAAACAGGCAGGTGAGGCAAGGAGGAAAGATGAAAGTACAGGCTGTGCTTTGAAGAGCATTAAATCATCTTTAATAGAGTTAATTTAGCTTTTATCAAACCACACAGGCTAGGTGGTTTCTGGTAGGAGATGCTAAGCAGGACCATGGATTAACTAAAGGAAGAAAAAATAAAACAGACACACTTTATAACAGACCATCACAAGCATCATCTTTATACAACTAGCAATTTTTGAATAAAACATTGAACTGTTATATATTTTGATATTTATGTTACTTTCTGTGTTGAACCAAAAGTAATTGTATAAAATACAAACAAAATTTCTGATATAGTTAAAGAATTTTAAAAATATCAGAAAAAGTGTAAACTTATTTCAAAGATATAATATTGGTTTCTTTAAAATACTTAATGTATCAGAGGTGTATTTCAAGGAAACAAGGGAAATAAATTTATTTTACTAGGAAAAAAGCACATCTATATGTCTGTTACTGGTATATAGATAGAGAAAGTGATAAATACAAATGGTTTAGTAATATTAGACATAGAGACATTTTATGAAATTTATTTTAAAAATTATAAATTTTTTAATAAAACTTATAAAGAATTTTATAAAGCTTTAATAAATTTGATAAAAAGATCAGCAATTTGTATATTTAATGCAAATTTCACAGATTTTTTTTATTAGAAACTTTACAAAGTATGGCGCAATAAATGAAGTGAGACTGGCGAATTTGACAAAGCTGATTCTGTGAACAGTCACCTCTTGCAGTTGACAGTTAAAGCCACTAGAGGGCAGCATAGGGCCAATAGCTCCTCCCTGAACGCTTCAGCTTCATTCATATCCTGTAGACAAAGAGGATGTGAAAGACACACTCTGTCAGAGGAAGTTGACTAAAAACTTTGTGTCCGAGTATCTTTAAAAATGCAGCTAGTATGCTGAGTGAAAGAAAAAGGGGGATCCTGAATCGATGGTTTCATATTACGTACATTTCCCGATTTACAAGACATAACTTAAGTGTAACAGTAGAGATAAAATTATTTCTTGAATATCTTTGCCCAAAAAAAAAAAAGGAAAGAAAAAAGAAATCAAAAGGTGACACATTAACTTCCATGGTTTTATAAGTGTTGGAGTTCTGAGTTAAAAAGCAAACCTCTGATTTCTGTCTGTCTTTGTGTCAGAGCCCAATGCTCAAATGGGGTTAACAGGGCATAGAGACAGTTGGGTCGCACCCTCTGAGCTGATTTGAATAGCACCGGCTTTTTGGCGCGAGGCTGAGTGTAGGCCGTCTTTCTTCATGCCGGCTGTGCAGCCACTCCTCCCTCCCTGCCCTTGCCGAGCACCCTGCAGTGGCGGGAAACACTGGCGGGAAAGAAGAGCGGTAAAAGGCAGGTGGTTTTTTGGGGGGGGGCTTTAGCAAACCTGCGCTGTACCTTGGAAGCATATCAGACATTAGAGGATACCTCGGGAACAAAGGTCAATAGAAAAAAGAAGCAGGAAGAAAGAAAGCAACTCAATTCTACCTCTTGTTTCTGCTTTAAACTGGAAGACAGATAAAGATTGCTGTGGGTGGAGACAAAGAATTGAGCATGGGAGGAGAAGACCAGAACAAAGAGGGTAGTAGCCTGGACAACCCCCCCTACTCTTTACATGGCCCCACCCCCCAAACACACAGCCTGGAGGCTTGAAGCAAGCCAAATGACTATTATAACCTTAATCAGACCTTTAAAGCAGCTACTCAGGCATGTTCACCACCACTAGATTCTTTGTTCTCAAAGGGATTCTGCTTAAACAATGCACCATAACCAAAGTCGAGTAAAGGTCTTTCTTTCTTTTACTGTTGAGAACAGCCTTCAAGCTCCAAACTAAAGGAGCTTGAAGACTGCGGACCTGGCAGCGCAGGCAATCAGCAGTCACATAATTGGATTTGTTGTTATTAGCTTTCAGAGATTGAGGGTTACCCCAGCCCCCTAATCCATTTTACCAGTAAAACAGGTATCACCTGAGTGGGAGCCAGTGTGGCAAATTTCACCCATTACAGAGCAAAATAAGCAGCAGTTCCTCCTCACTTCCTGCCTCCAATGAGTTTAACACAAAAACAGGAAGCCTGCAGAGCTTGTGCATTTCCTAGATCTTATTACGCTGCATCTTTTCTTGTGTTTCACACATACCAGCCTTCAGTGGGGTGAGCGAAGGAAAACAGAGGCACAGATTATTACATAAGCAGCATGGTATGATGATCTACTAGAGGCCCTGACGACAAAAGCAGTTTCATGGAAGAAGGATCTGCAGCCAAATGAGACAAAAAGTGCCATTAAACACAACTTGCATTCCCCATCTGATAAGATACAGCAAGGTACAGCGAGGCATTTAACTGCAGAATGATGCAAATACACCCCAACTGCAGTAATACACAAATAAACAGGACTCCTGACAGAGCAAGATGTAAAAACTAGCAGAGAAGTGTTGGTTGGTGGAGGAGCAACAACTAAGAGAATTGTTAGGGGTTGAAAGGGGGTAGGGGGAAGGGCAATGTCTTCAAAGTGGGGTGGGCGGGGGGGTCAGAGGGTGACGGCACTGAAAGGGGCTAAATTCAAAAGATGCAGAAAGAGTCCTAAACTCAACTGAAGCAACCTTACACCACAGGGCCAAACAAAAGGAACATCTGCCCACTTGACAAAAGTTTAACACTCACCATAAAAGCACCAGTAGCTCTATTTTGAAGGGCTTCGGTCACTCTTCAACAGAGGCAACAGGTTTAAATCTATTTGCAGGTTTATTTTGAAGATTTTCAACATAGTGTTACTTGGAAAAATTGACAGCTGCGCTGCTTACTTTGAGTATGCAAATCATACACGAGAGCACTGAAACTGTAACTTGCTTTTAAAACTTTTAATGTAACTTCATTCACAAAGCATTTGGCAGTGTGTGTCTACAAGATGTAACTGGTCCCACGAAGTCAGAATATTAGTCACAAAAATAGACAAATTGCACAGACAGAAAGTAGAACTGAAGATTTCTCAGACGGACCAAGTGGTGGAATGTGTAAGTCTGTGGTTACTGTCTATGTGGGAAAAAAGAGGACTAGTGAAGACATGAGGATCCAGTGGTGAGTGTTTCAAAGTAAAATACGGTTGCCGTCTTTTCCAAAAATACAAACCGTAAAAAAACAAACACTTAAATGTTTCACATCATCAAACACATTTTTACGACAAAAAGACAACCTCAGGATTAAAAAAAAAAAAAAGTTTAAAATGCTCCATTTATCTATTATGGAAAACATAGATAAGATTGCCAACCTGTGAAAATATAATTATCATTTCTAATTCAGGACTCAATTGTGACTAACCACAATTAATGGACGGATTAGGATTTAACCCAGGGCTGATTACTATCACACCTAAAGTATCAACATATCAATTACTGGTAAGTAAAACCTGGATGACTGAATGAAGTAGACTAAAAGGTCAACAAAGGCATTACATCATGCCTCGATCTAAAGAAATTCAAGAACAGATGACAAACACTGTCACAGACATTGACAATCAGTCAGCAAATAACATTTAAAGGTATTTTAATGGCTAATTAATATTATGAAATGGTTCACATTTTGTCTTATTATGGCATTTCATATGAATTAAAAAGTTAATTGATGATTGCTAAGACATTTGGGAAAACACTCTGGACTGATGACTCAATCTAGTCGATGGAAGACACGGTTAAATTTTCGAAAGCTGCTTATTGAACTTGCTCAGTAAACTTTATCCAATACTAAAATGTATTTCTCAGTTGGAAAGAATTAGATAATAATAAGTTATGAAAGGCAAATAAAAATCAATCTGTATTAACGAAAATATATGTATCAACTTTACAAGATTTTTTTTGGTGCCAAGTTTAGTGCTGGAATTCACATATGGAATATCTTTTTGTACATGCAGATCTACTCCACAATATTCCTACAGTGGGTGTCATGATTCAAACAGTTAAAACTATGCTGTGTCTGCATTTTGCTGCATTTTCATCCGCTTATAGAATAGAAAGGTGTTAAACTGTAAGGCTATCTTTGGGAGCACCAGACTGGCTTAAAAAGATTTACACAAAGAAAAAGAGCATGAGATTAAGCAAATAGGCTGTTTGAAGATTACCAAGGCAAAATCTGTGACTGGATCATAACTCACGAGTCCTCAAATTCTGCAGAGTTGAATCAACACTTGCCGAGTCTATTTGATCCTTATCAGAATTGGTGTTAATTTAAGTCTTTTTCAGAGTTACTTCAACGAGAAACTGACTAGTTTTAACACTAGAAAAAGTTATAATTATTCAAACTATTGTTGAAATAACTCTGAAAAAGAGTTAAATTAACACCAATTCTGATAAGGACCAAATAGACTCGGCAAGTGTTGATTTAACTCTGCAGAATTTACTGTGTACATTGAGTATATGACAAAAATAATAATTATTGGAGCATAAAATGAAACAAACATTTATCTTAGGGTTTTCCACCTTCTGCTACTAATTTTGCTTCAAGTCAGTGCTCACATTAGAAAAAGTGGAGGCAAGAAAGGGTTGCTAGGATTCAATCCTCTGTGTTTCCTGTAGTGTATCCATTAACCAGCATCATGGCTGAGTCACTAAAGTTACTGCTGCCTCTCTGGGGGCCATAAGCACCATAGAAACAGATTACTCTCATGTCCTAACATAACATTTTCATGTTTTTTTTTTTTGTTGTTTTTTTAAAATCTCACATTAGGTGTTCCTACAAAGGTGTGCAAGATTATTCAAACCACAAGTTTTCATTTTCCATTACAATGGAAAACTTTGCTGTGTTTGCAGTTCACTCACAAGTTGAGACAAAACAAAACATACACATCTGTATTTGACCTCTCACCTACATGAGCAGGCTAATCAATTTGAATGGCATCAGGCAACATTAGATTTAATCATAGTAAACCCTCAGTCCATTAGTGAGGTTTTTTTTTATTATTATTATTTAGTTTTTTACAATGAATAAACTCATTGTTGTTACTGTCCTGTCTGTCTATATGAAAGTTGCCAATAGATAGAAAATTTCTTCCAAGTATGAGACAAATCAAAGTATTTTGTCTGTTTTTAGTAAATAAAAAAAATAGAAACTTCAAAATATTCTACAATAAACTGTAAATCACTACTGTTAACATTTTAAAGTAAACGTCTCTTTTATTTTTAAGTGATAGACTTTGGACAGCTTGGGAAGTATGAGATCTCAGACAACTGAAGGAAGTGTTTATGATGGGCTCCAAGATGGGGTGTAGCTCTCATATTTCCTCAATTCTACTTCAGGTTGGTTGGTTAGATTAGATACATTTCATAAACACATTTAAAATCTTTAGAAATATACAGAAATTCTATTCCTTTGATTGTATCAAGTATGACTCAGGAAGAAGGAGAAGACATTCATTATTCTGATAAATATTTTTAGGCATTATGGGACTGGATAGTTTTGGGAACATTAATACATTTCAGCATATGACATAACTTTATATAGCTACAGATTTTGTTGGGATTTTATATGACAGACCAACACAAAGTCATGCATAACTGTGAAGTGAAAGAAAAATTATCAATGTTACTGTTTTTAACAAGTAAAAAGCAAAATGTTAAACTGTATTTAACCACTTTTACTTTGAATATCTAAAATAAAATCTGATTCAGTGCAGCCACTTGTCTTTCTCTGTGTTATTTGAACTCAAAGTAATATAATTATTGTTCTTTTGAGTTAGTTTATCATGTAAAATTTGTAAAAAATAAAAATCTTAATAATGAAATAAAATATGGAATAAAGTAATAAAGTATGGGAGATTCCCTAAGAAAATACCCCTAAGCCTTTTTTTGTACAAGTTTAACGTGAAGATGAGTCCCAGGCAGCTCCCCCAGAGGGGAATGACTTGAAGAACGTTTGATGCGTTTTTTATAATCAGAGTGTCTGGACCCAGATGGTACAAGCGTTTGCACTAACAGGATTAGGATTAGCTTTAGATTAGATTATTACCTTCTTGAGTTTGTCTCTGAAACTACTAATCTTACCTCCCAAGCAAGAGGCGCTGTAAATGGTTAAAGAAATTAAAAATCCTCCAGAAAAATACAAAAGGTTTGACAAATTACACTACAAATGCCCCTCATGATTATTTGACTTTACAGTGGATCCATTTACTTGTCTGTTTAAGGTTTTAAAGCAAAACACAGATTTGAGAGTAGTCAGCTGGGGCCAGATGTATCCGAGAGGAACATGCAGAGTCTGAATCATCGCTGTTATGTAACTTGGGCCTTAGCAAGGGGAGGGCATATAGCATGAAGGGGGAGTGAAACCCAAAACAGACCACTGACCTAGATCAGCAAATGGTGGAGATAAGTACCTGAGGAGAGGGAGGCAAACATGGAACAGCCGGGTTAAAGAGAAAGACATGGAATCGGATTAAAGTAAGACGCAGAAAAATGTGATGAGTTTCCATGCCAACATGTGGTTTCTGCTTTGCTGGAAAACAGCATCTGAGTGGTTGTGAGCTACAGTGACACAAGCGGGCAGGAATGTGGGTCAGTAGGCAGCAGAGTTTGACAACTGAGACCGGGCCGAGGAAAGTTTTGTTACAAGTGCTGGTGGGTATGTCTGGAGCGCACACTCACGGCCATCTGTGTGTCTTTTCCCGCTTGTGTTTTCCACATCTTCCTTGACCGTCAGCTGCTTGAAAATAGAATAAGGGGAAGGGTGTGTGTGTTCTGAATTGAGTAAGAGAGGGATGACTATGTCCACTTCTCCTGTGCTCAGATCTCTACAAACTGATTTGTAACATTGAGAAGCTCTGTTGAACTGCTGTATAGTGAAAAGGCATTTGCACTACACAGAGTTCTTCTGCTTTTACATTTATGTTCAAGTCATCAGATTCATGTGACCAATATAACATGAGTAAGCACAAAATGAAGTTTTCAAATAATTTCATTTAAGTAAAAGGCTTTGTAAAAACCAAACTGGGCCAATGTGGAAAAGTAATTTTCCAAACATAATGAATTGCTGCATCACCCTTGGTATTAACGACTGCTATCAAGTATTTGTAATACTTGATAGCAGTGAGTACCTTATAGAAAATTTGCCCCACTATGCTTTGCAGAATTATTTTTAATTCATCTACAGAGGACATTGAAGTATAAACAATCTGTTAACAGGTAGACCACAGTGGCAGTGTTGAGTCGATTCAAGTGACTTAAAAGTCAGGCTCGAGTTAAAAATTAAATGACCATATACTTGACTTGATATAATCACTAAAGACTTTGGACCTCCTCTCCAATGACTCAATTTCAGTGTGATTTTAACCCTTTAACCTAAAGAAACGTGATAACTTACACCAAACAATATTTTACAAAGGAACGAGTCAGGTGTGATATGATGGAACCATGACAGGTGAACAATGCAGCCTGATTTGTTCAGACTGCCAATATTTTCTCCTGTTGTTCTGTGTGATTGAGACAAATGACTTCATCACTAACGAAATAAGATTATTAATATTATGTTGTGTTTAATTGATTTACAAATAACCTTGTTTTATTATTGTTATTGTCATCTAGCTCGGTATTTTCTTTTGAGATTTAAAATTGCTGACAACATAAAAGCCAGTTTTTGCTGTTTCTGTATAATGGTGTTGCTGCAAATGTGACCTGCAATTTTTAAATAAATCCACCTCAACCTTATTTTGTTGTCATGCCTCCTTTTAAATATTGAGCTGGTTAAAGTGACATTGCGACAAAAATCTCTTTTTCATCTACTATGCCACTAACCTGCTTTTCTTCTGCCAAAAGCGTTGACAGTGACGACTATGTCAGCCAGTGTGCCTTGACTTTGGACTTTCATCCCTCTACTTGGGTGTTGACTTGAGATTTTCTCAAGTCAAGCTGTATTGCAGCTAAATATGCGCATATAGATCCAGACTTTCATTAGCCCACTATAAAACCTGCAACTGGTTGATTTTTGGGGCTACTGGGTATTCTCAGAGGAGGAGGATCTCCTGGTGTGCATCAACAATGGCCTTTAATCCAGGTCCCCAGGCAGCACAGGCAAACAAAAGTATCCCACTTCTACCACCACCATGTTTGACTTGAGGATCATTCAAATTTGGAGGGTAAAAATGTTTAAACTACGTCTAAACATTTTTGTTTAGATGTAGTTTTTTCACTGAAACTCTTCAAAACCATTTTTTCCCACCCTCTTTGTAATTGTTGAATCACCATTGGCCTTAACTGTCGCACGTCAGGCCTGCACTTAATGTTCGGGATACTTTTGTGCTGATTTTATTAAGACAACTGCTCCTGGGGGAGTTTCACTGCTGTTCAGTGTCTGCTCCATTTGGGGATAATGGGTCTCAATGTGGTTTGCTGGAGTCAGCTTCTTTTTAAGTGATTTCTCAATTATAAATGTCTGGTAGTAATCAGGCTTGGGTGTGGTGAGTAAAATCAAAGAGAAAGTGTGGTTAGTCACTGTAAGTTCATGCTTTGACAAAGGGTGAAATGATCTTTTTCACAAACAGCCAGACTGGATATGTCTTTCCCTTTAAAAAAATATAGAATTTTACATATTTTAAAATTGTGGGGGTTTTGTACTCTCATTATCGTAATTTGATATTAACATTTATGTGGTGATCAGGAACACTTAAAAGCAATTAATTACTTTACGGTTTATCTTAAGTTTTAAATTTGCAAAGTGAAATAATTCTTATAAAAGGTAGCTTGCATTTTCCTGACATTCATTCAGACATCAAGTTTTCAGCATAATACTTTAGTGTCACAAAAATAATCACTACTTGAAAATTCCTGGTCATCTGTGCAGGATAAGAGTTTTTATTTGCAAAATTTAATCTATAGACTTTTTTTTCTAAATGCTTCCTGTATTTAGTAAAATGTTATGAATGAGTGCCATCCGTGTCGGCATGTTTGTGGTTATACCTTGTGGGGTATTTAAAGTAAAAGCAACCCTTTGTTTGGTACCCAATATTTTTCTGTTCTAAAAGATTAAAATTTTTCAACACCGCCTTTGAAAGGCCTCGATGTAAATTGCTTCCTTCAAATTACAAAAAAGTATCCTTCTGAATGAACCGCCTGCCACAAACGGCCTGAGAACCACAGTTTATCAGTTTATATGCCCCTGCTGCAAAGGAAAAGTCAGATCTCTGTGTGATAAACTGTAAATCTAGTAGTCATTCCCTTTTAAAGCTCATTCATAGGTGAAACTTTCACCTGTTTCTCCTTGGTGTTTATCTCATCGTCCTGTTTACCGCCAGCATGTGGGTCAGAGATAAGCAACTAGTTGTACCTGCGCCTTAAAACCATAAACCCATGCAGAGAGTTTATGGTCTGTTTCCGTCTTTGCTCTGCTGTCTTAGCACACACAATAACTACACTCATGACATACAAACCTGAACACACCCACTCAGAGATGGTACAAATATTGCTCAATGTGTTTGTGTTATTTCTACAGAAAAAAAAAAGAAAAACTGCAGAGGTAGGAGAATCTTCACTGCAACAGCAAGAGGATGTTAACAGTTGCGAAAGTTGACGACAACCTCACTTTTCAGGAATGAAGACGCAATGTTGTTGTTTTATTTTTTAATCTCTTTTTAATATTTTCTCAGTGAAAAGCTCCGCATAGTGGGCGACAGGAACAGACTGCAGGTTTTCACCGCATTTATCTTGTAACAGGTTTATCTGTGAGTAATGCCAGATCGACGGGAACAACGAGTAATTTTTCCAGTCTTGGACGCACGCCAGAAACATGATGTGCTCATCTGTTTTTGTGGTTTTTCAGCCAGATTTACAGGTTTGAAACGGTTTTAGGTCCAGAGGCAGAATAGTTGTATTCATTACTTAGTACGTGCATGCTTTCATAATTCACTTCTTCAGTACAGCGCAGAAGTGAATCACCTAAAATATGTTAGAAAATGTATATGAATTAACTTGGAGAAATGTCCTCTCTACCAAATCATCAAATTTCTATATTCTCCCCCTTGTTTGTTCTCATCCCAATCGTCTATGTGACCTATAAGGGTGACTTCTTAGCTAGAAGTATGCACCCTAATATGAAATGGTGCTCTGAGAGGGCACGGGAGAACATGTACACAAGCAGTCACTCATTCACTTCAGCAGTTCAGCATGGCCAGAAAATCTGGTCTGGCAAGTTAACCGTCAAAGCTGCACAAAAACGATGGGATAAAGAGATCATCTTCCATCCTCTTTCTCTAAGGAGAACGTCTGTTTGACACAATGACAAAGCAACTGAAGAGTTTCTCTTGTCAATATTTGCACACGTGGGATGAGCCACGACCCCCTCTTGAATAGTAAAATGCTTTTTCAATTTTTACATCTGATCTGAAGCCTTTTCACAAGCATTTCCTTGTAACGGACCTCGCAAAAGGAACCTTTTCGTTTTCACTTCTCCAAAATCAAAAAGCACAAGCAGTAAGATGTGTTCTTTTGTTCCGGACCTTTATTAATTTTCATCTACGTCCACCGCACTGTGAAATAAGCACTTTGCATGTTGCTTGTTAAAAAAGGTCATCGCATGCAAAGCACATCTCTTGACTAGACCGTAGAAAACTTTTATCACCAGTATTGACATCCAGATAGATTATTTCTTGATTTGAATGAATTTTGTGGTTGTTTTGCAACAGGAAATGCATTAGGCAGGTTTGCTGCTGTCTGGTCCAAAACCTGACATTTGAGCATATTTTCACTTCCTGATAGTGGCAGTTTAGGACAATCTTAGGAAGGATCTATGTGCTTACTAAAACTGCTGTGCATCAGGTTACTGTTATCTGATATCCTGTTTGACTTTCCATAGAGAAACACTAAAAATGGTTTAAAAACTTGATTTTATGTTATTGTTTGTGTCTTTTATTACTTTCAACAAAATTTCTTGGCTTCAGATGCCAGTTAAACAGGGAGAATAAAATCTCGTGCATCAAAACAGTTCCAAAAGGGGAAAGTGAACATAAAACAGGTAAAACAACAAACCATTCCCAAGACGGTTGGAGTTCAGGGTGTGTCGGCCTCCTCTGTCAGGCTAGACTACCTGAACCACATGGCTACTCCAAGTTAACTAAACAAATGACAGGAGATCAGAGATGACTCAATCAGGCCTGCAGAGGCTCATCATTGCTGAAGTCATTGTGAAGGCAGCAGAAACTCAAACGTATGAAGTCACTATGTAATGGGAATTCAATTAAGGCTATGCTGAACTCTGCAACCTAAAAAAACAGACGACTGCTG
Organism: Brachyrhaphis roseni; assembly: GCA_903066815.1. Lineage (NCBI taxonomy): Eukaryota > Metazoa > Chordata > Actinopteri > Cyprinodontiformes > Poeciliidae > Brachyrhaphis > Brachyrhaphis roseni. The sequence goes on from CAEFZY010071611.1 coordinate 26,102, forward strand.
AAGGTTTAATAGAGAAAATGCAAGCAGATGCATGAGATTTTGGTTCCTACTGATCTTTGAACAGAAGATTTGTGTTTTACTTAAGGGTATTAGAATAAAGAGGGCTGAACACAATAAGAAATTGTAAAAACTATGCTAAATTTACTTTCTATTTCTTATGTATTTCTCATAAAATCCAAGTGAAATCCACTAAGGTTTGGAGTTGTAACTTATAGAAGATATTGAATTTAAAATTTATACGCAATACCACATTAGACCCCTATTGTGTACACTGGTTTATCCAATAATTTAAAGTGGGTTGAAAAATGTGTGCATACCAGCAACAAAAATCAGATAATTCAGTTTTTTTATTTGGGTAAATAGACACGTGTTTGGAGTCCTGTGTGAAAGATGCCCTGCTTGGCACCTCTTTCTGCCACCCACTAACCAATTAAAATACAAACCATATCTGAGATACTGGAGTGGGATATAATCCAGTCCTGTCCCAAGCAAAGCAAGCAGCTGACAGGGGACATCTACTCAAAACATGCGGGCACCAACTTCCCATTGACTGCAACAGATAACTATGGAGGAGCAAAATAAAGACAATAAAAAAAAAACAAGTTCAGAGCACAACTGACAGATAATTTGTAATATTTTATCTGGATTTGGTGTAATCATTGCAATCAACAGTGTTGTAAATATTATCAGATCCGGACTTCGGGCTGTTTAGCATTTTTTATCAGCACAAGGTTACTGATAATTAGTTATCTTGTGTTTAAATAAACGGTGTGGACGAAATGGACGAAATCGATGAGGAGGCCAAGCGTGCCAGACTGAAGGGACCGAAGACTGGAGCCAATTGAAGAAAACCAGGCTGCCAGTCTCTTTATGGACCGTGTGCTTTGTCCTGCTCTTAATAAGGAGAGGATGGACGATGCCACTGAGTAATATTCCATACCTGGCTGGTTTTTTTGGTTTTAGGTTTTTTTTTTGAGACAGAGCAGGACTTTGCTTTGTTTTGATAATAGGGTTTTAAAGATATTTTGTTTTGAATTCAATACTTTTATTTTGTTTTCTGTGTGTTTGCTCAATTTTTCACCAGTTTATTAATCTATGGATCTGCTTCTGTATTGTTTACAACCTTCTGGGTTAAGGTCACAGTGAATTAACTGCAGCAGGGAAGAAACGGTTCTGTCTTCCCATCTATTCACGACATAGCAAGAATGCTCACTCCCTGATACACTGACTCCCTTCCAGGCATCTGGAGGCTGTTTGGGAAATGATCTGGTTATGGGTCAGCTATATCCTGTCTTAGTGTGGTGAAACAGTCTCAGACAACCTTAGCCATATCAGACCACACTGGTGTAGACACAGACTTTTGTATGGATCTGTATTCTCTGCTGTGACAAGCAGGACTGAATATAGATGTCCAGAACTACATTTTAATAATCAGTAATTAGTTGACGATACAGCACGCAGCAAATTTAAGCCCAAAAGTATTTTTGGGCTCAGTTTTATCAGTGTGAATATTTGAAGCATTCCTCCTCTCAGAGCGCATACCTGCACTGGATTCAAGTAGCACGTCACACAAGGGGCATTCCTCCAAAGATACTGATTGTATTTATGTGAGTGTGACCTACTTCCTGAGCACATCAGGTGCCCAGCATGCAGCAGCCACTGTAGAGGGGAGGATCCACAACACCACCACACAAATGCGGTCTCCCCTCTAGGGCAAATCTGAAGGACAGAGTCTCAACCTCCTTAGGAGCAGCAGCTGGCATACAAAAGAAATACACATTTAGAGGAGAGACACACATCAAAATATTTAGGGTAATTATGATAATTTGTGTCCTGAATGGGAAAAGATTGATTATCAACAAATTGACCCACTGATTAAAAAACACACACAAAAACACTGGTTTTGGACAGCATGACACAAAGTTTTAAAAGCTATACATTATAATAGTGATGCTTCAAAAAGAGAAAAACAGAAAAAAGGTTGTATCAAAAACATCTGTGTTGGCATTTTTAGATTTTGGAGCTGGATTTAACACAGGTGATCTATAGTAAATATAAAAGAGAGCCAAGATCACATTATGTGGAGTTCCTCAGGGCCTAATCCTTGGGCCACTTGCATTTAGAGTCTTTATAACCTCCTTAAACAAGATTATGTAGCTTTACAAAATCTGTCGCCATTCATTTGTTGATAACACGCAACTTTATATTTACCACATGATTAAAGTCCATAACAGCCAATGAGTCAAAGATTTAATCTTTTCCGATAATGAAAAAGAAACAACAGGTTTGTGATCAAAGCACAACCTTGGGACTGCTTTGGTGAGAGTTTTAAATGAGACAGTACATCTTGAAACCTTAATTTGGTCTGAATATCACAGCATCTTGTTGCTCCGTTTGACATAGTTAATAATATGTCAAACGGAAAAGTGGGTGGGATTTTAAGCTATTGTGTCTTAAATAAAGGAAAGAATTTACAGGGTTTTTTAAATATATTTTCTGAATTACTTGGTGTTCAAATGGCACTATGCAAATACATTTGCTTTGCCTCAGATGAACTAGAGTGTGTTGTGGAGGCTATTTGGGGAGGATGATAAATCAATGTAATTTGCTACTTACGCATTAAATATTCGAAATAAGCTTTCACACTGGTGCCAGCTCAGGCTGAGTGATGTTTCTGTGGAAACCAGTAATGGCTGAAATGTGTGAAAACCTAATCACATAGTGAGGCCAAAATAAATCATCTAGTTTGCTTGTTTGGAACAAAAACAATACGACAAAAATGTTTGTATGTAAATATGGTATAAAAATTTAATGATGCTTTGAGGTTATCATGCTTTAAAAAATAAAAACAAACAACAACAATCAGAAAAGCATTGAAATCACAAAGTGACGTGTGAATATAAAGTACAGCGGTGCTACTGTATTTTTTTTTTTATCATTTTTTACTACTTTCTTAACAAAAAATAGAAGTCTGGTGGCACACAGAGGAGCAAAGTTGTAAGACAAACCCTGGCTTTGTCTCCTTTACCCGGAGAAATATGCTATTATTTACAAAAGGATTTATACATCAACTCATTATTCATTCACGCTTGCAAACAGAAAGGCATTCACACATATATTCAATGTGCAACGATGAAATGAAAACATGGAATCCAAGATTTTTTTTTTTTACTGCCTCACTGCTTTAAATGTTTGTAAAATATAAAATATTTCTTATCACAGCATACCTGGAAATAGCTTTGCATTAGCAATAAAAAACAATTATGACCTATTGTTCAAAACTGTGCGAAAAAAAAAAAACAAACAGCACATCAGAGCAAACTGCTCCTCCCCTTAGCAGGTTCACAGGGTGTGGCAGTGGATTTGACAGGAAGCCCACAGCCATATGATTTCATTTAGAACATATTTCACAGCTATTTACAGGAGGCAAGTTGCGCTTATAAAAGAATAGCTTTCTTTGAAAGTGACAAGTAATTATTTTTTTGAGGGTAGAAGTTATCTGCTGTTAATGAGGCATTTGTGATTAAGTCTCAGGAGCGTTTGAGTTCAGATAATCTGCGGAGAAGCTGCTGCTGCCTGGATCGGAGGCGCTTCTTCTCCTGTATGTGCCGCCTCTCTCTGAGATGCAGCTCCTCCAGGTAATCCGTCGCCTGGGTCAGGATAGCCACCTTGGGGGCCTTGGCCGACTCGAGGCTGGGGATTTGATCCCGCAGGGCGGTGAAGCGGGACCTGAGGTCGTTCCTCCTTTTCCTCTCCAGAAAGTTGTGGTTTCGCCTGCGGTCAGAGTCCTCTGCATCCGAGTTCAGCGGGGTGTCCGAGGGGGAAGGCGGCAGCTGGTGGGGTGTCGTGCAGGCACGCTTGCTCAGAGGCTCCTCTTCGTAGTCATCGTCATCCTCCTCATCCTCTTCTGGGTCGCTGTCCGGCGAGCGGGCTGCATAGTTGTGCTGCTGCTGATGGATGGACACGTGGAAGCTTTTGGGGCAGGGGTCCGCGCGGACCCTGATGGTGACCGGTTTCCTCCCACTCAGCAGCCGCACTCGGTTCTGCTTGCTCTCCACGGTGACCACGTCGATTTCCTCCTCATCATCTGTCATCACAGAAGAAAATAACTCATGAGTTCCCAGTGGTAAGGTTCATATGAAGGCATTGCACAGTCATCCTAAACAACGGGTTTCTACAAAGAGGGTTAAAGTGTAACTAAAACAGCAACAAGGAAGAAACATTCACAATAATGAGGCTTCAATCAGTGTCTATTCAATAATCTAAATGAGGAGATTCAAAGGTAGATGGCATTAATTAAGCTGGTAAATGTTTAACTTCACTCTGTAAGGTGTTCAGGAAGCGGGAGTGCAGGGGTGGTACCAAGGTGGTGGTGGGGGTGAGGCATTCCCTTAGCGACACAACTGTTCTCTTGTCAGACTTTCTTAGGAGCATTTCAAAAATATTTCTTCAACCAATCAAAAAAGTGATTCTACAGCAGTTATGCCAGGCTTGTAGTTCAGGTATAGTTCAGTTTCTGAACTATACCATAAAACAAAAATGAAGAGACTCACTGATACATCTGACGTATTTAGAGAAGAGGCAAGAAAATGTGGCTGCAAGAATCCAGTAAATAACGTCTATCAGCAGGAGCTTGAGATTATTTTTGATTGGATCTGGGTTCATACTTATGTGACCTGAGTCAGAAGGCTAAATGGGAATTAAAACTAAGCTAAGTGAAAATAGCAGTTTCGGTTAATAACCCAGAATATTCTTTAGTAAAATTAATTCCTGTTGCAACAATGTGCCTTGTTTAATCTAGTTTACTTGCTAATGTTATTTCTAAATCAAAATAGATACCGTATTTTCCGGACTATAAGTCGCAGTTTTTTTCATTGTTTGGCCGGGGGTGCGACTTATACTCCGGAGCGACTTATGTGTGGAAATTTACACATCATTATATCATATCACATGTTATTTTCACACTAAACCGCAAGAGGGCGCTCTAGGCCTGTGTTATTCTACCTCCTGAGAGGTAGAAGAAGTTAGCCGAGCTGTTTACAGCAGCACTGAGGACGAAGGTAAACTTGCTAGCATGTTATCTATGCTATAGTTATCTGAATAACTCTTAATATGTTATGTTAACATACCAGGCACGTTCTCAGTT
>CAEFZY010071613.1:0-21191 GCA_903066815.1 Brachyrhaphis roseni
GACTGTGGGAGGAAGCCGGAGTACCCGGAGAGAACCCACGCATGCACAGGGAGAACATGCAAACTCCGTGCAGAAAGACCTGCTTCAGCATAGATAATTGAAAAGTTTTAAACAATTTTTGTCATGTAAACTTAAGATGTAAAAGAATTAGTAAGTTTATGTATGAAAGTGTAAAAACAAAATCTTCATAGTTTGATTATTGTGGTGTGGTATTTATTTGGTTTGTTCAAAAGTACATCTCATCAAATAACTGATTATCTATCATTGCCTTTAAGATATATCAATTCAACTTGATCGCTAGCCTCATATTCCACTAAATATATGTTGAAATGTTGTTGGTGGATGTGATGATCTTCATCGGACGAGGGGGGCACTATACCAAATTCTTCTTAAGGCTGTGATGGTGTGTGTTTGTTGAGTGGAGCCAAATACAGACAATCTGAGGCGGCAAGATGATTTGAAGATTTAATTGAAATAAAAATGTGAACAAAGACTTACAAAAAAGACATGGGAGCACAGGGAGCCAGAGGAAAACAAAAAAATATCAGGAACAAACAAAAGCACAATGAGCATGATCAGGGATTAAAAAGGAATTAACAGAAGTAAACTGAGAGGAGCAGAAGTGTTTATAAGTACTGGGAGAAGGAATATGGAACAATGGACCTGGGCTGAGTGGCTAACTGATTGTAGGTGTGAGGGGAGAGAGCAGAAGGCAGGCTGAGGAGAGAGAGAGAAAGTGGCACAGGGGGCGAGGGAGAGTATGCAGGGGACTAGGAAATAAGGAGTGGGTAGACATAAGGAATGTAATCAAACTAGAGTAACAAGGAATGACTAGAGACAAGAAATAAACTAGAATCACTAAGAAGGACTGAACTAAAATAAAATATAGACCAAAGCAATCAAATCATAGAGATAGAGACTAAGGAACACAGAATAATAAACAAACAACCCAAGATCCTAACAAAAGCCCCAAACAACCTTAGGTCAGTCCTGCCCAATTGCTTCAATGGTCGTTATTTTTTATCAAATCAGAAAATATATCTTAAAAATGTACATTCTCTTTTCTATCTGTGTGCATTTCCAAACTAAAATCAGTGCTCTTATGTTTCTTATAGAATAATTGCTTATGCTTCATTGAATGATCTTTCAACCCATGTATGTGCAGGACTTGTTTCACTGTGGTTAATACCACTCTCTTATAATGTTCAGCAGGACTCTTCACACGGGTTATGCTGTTGTTCTTAGGCTGATATACACAATTCACACAGAAACACGTTCATCTCTGAGACACAGAACCTGCCTCCTTTCTGAACACAATCAGGGCAAAGCATTCCTCACAAAGAGGCTTACAAAGCCATGAAATCCTCATCTAGGCTTTCCAAATTGTTTACAGGCATGCGTGCGTGTGTGAGTGTGTGTATTAACTGCTTAAAAATCTTCACTACTGCCCATTATTTCATAAGCAGCAGCACAACGGGACTGGTAGATGTCATCACATTACAATCTTTTTCTCTCCACCTCCTTCCATCTCATATAACACCTATTTATTGCTACCACAGCAGAAGCCTTTCATTATTTATCTGCTTCCTTTGACATTTGGATTGTAAAAATCTCCTTTTCTACTCTCTTGTCTCCTCTGCTCTGCTCTCCTCTGCTCCCTTCCACTCCCCCGATGGCCAGAGGGCACAATCACACAACCAGAAAGCCAATCAAGGAGCTTATTAAACATGACACTCCCTGAGCACACTCAATATAGACGAAGGACACACGCTCTAAGGTCTTTGTGCCAATTAGGAAAATCAGATCAATCACAGCAGTCAATGTGAACCCTTACTGCCGCGCATTATCTCCTCGAGTCACTAAGCCGCCTCGCCTCGCTTTGAAAATGCATCTGAGCCCCACGCACCAGCACTGCCTGTTGCACACAATAATGCACAGCTTGTCTCAAAATAAACAAGGAAGAGACAGTTGGCGTCGACACACATGCATGCGCTCGCACTGCACTCCAGAAAGCTATTCATCACAATTTAGTAGCAGCATTAGACACTGAGGGACAATAAAACTCTGTCTAGAATCCAAGACAAAAAAAAAAAAAAAAAGTTTCACATTTCTCCACTCAAGGGGCACACAGGGCCACACTTTCTCAGTCCTGCTGAGCTGCTGCCAATCCTTTCAATTTCACTTTTCAAAACTCTGGTAATGCACTTTTTGTGTAATGACAAAAATCATTATACATTTGTATACATCCATATCAACAGATGAAATTTGTGTCATTGGATTTTTTGTCATAAATTGTATTGATTTTATAGTCCTGAGCTTGTGATTCCTCATGTTTACACAAGAGTAGTAGAAATTAGTTTAGGGGGATGTCTCCATGAGCTTAGCAAAATCTCAATATCAGACCTTCTGTTCATTATTCTTTCTAAAACAACTCAATCACAGTCAGACTGAAAAAAGAGTGTCTGCAAACAGTTTTTAATTTTCAGAACAGATTCTCAATTAGATTTAAGTCTGGACTTTGACTGGGCCTTTTGACACTATGATATTCTTTGATTGAAATCATTCTATGATCTGTAAGCTTTACATTCTCCATTAAAGATGCCACCACCATCCTTCACCATGTGTATGTTGTGATTTCTAGTGTTAGTTTTACCCCACATACTGTACAATATTAAGTATGGATGCAAGGCAGCTTGCCGGCAGAAGTCTTTTGTTTATGGTTTTCTTTTTGCAATAGCCCTTTTTCAACAAGATTTTTTTATTTTTATTTTTTTTTTTTTTTTGCAGTAGGCAACTCTTAGAACAATGTAAGTTTTCTATACTGAAAATGCCAAAAAGAGTTCACAGGGGAACAGTCCTACTGGCTCTCTACAACTTCTTCACACAATTTTATGTGACATATTCACATTATGCAGACTATACCCCATACTGCATCTAAGTATTGAGTTAATTAAAAGGCACCCCTAAAAATTTGCACTTTTTCTACCTTAATAGGAAGTGCTGGATCATCTTCTAAAATCTCCTCAAAAAAATCATTTTTATGCCACTTTTATTCCCTGAAAATATGGGGCATCATGGAAAGTATATGCATATAAATTGAAACATATATATATATATATATATATATACATGTTCTTGGAGGAGTTAAGCTCCATCTCCTCTGCTGATAACCCCTCTTCACTTGCCTCTCAAGCCGCTGATGTAGTGCAACACAAAAAAAAGGACGTTTTAAGGTTGTGTCAAAAGCTTGTTGAGACATAGTAATAGGGCTGCTCATCTGGTGATGATGAAAAAGAGAGATCTGCTCAAAAGATCTAATTTCACAGTCAAAGCTTGGAATGCTGCAGGCAAATCTTAAGCGTAGATTGTCAAAGAACACCAGCGCCCCCTACAGACAGGCTCAGAGTGATCAACATTTACAGGAGAGAATTTAAATCAGGCTCACCAGTTCAACAACCACTGCCCTATGACTGTTCATTAAAAATACAATAAAATCCTAAATCAAAACGATTTGATTCTTCTACTTTCTTCAAAACAGACAGAATTACTGTCTGTTTTGAAGAAACAGATTATCGAAAACAAGAGTAGATAACCAACTCCCCAGGCCTTTTAAATGTTTTTCTAAGGATAAGTTGTAAGGACATAAAGGTAAATGTGACCCAGAACGTCACATGACTTTGCTATAATTTGACTCATGACTTGTGAAAATACTGAAATTATTTTTATATTGTATTTAAGTTGTTCACTCATTTCCCTTGGTCTGTACTTTGACATTTGAAGTAAATTATATAACTTTTTATCTGTGTACATCACTTTAAATTTAACTGATGTTTAATTGAAAACAGTGTCAGGTATTGACCCAAATGGGGTTTGAGATGGTGATGGTAGCAAAACAGTTGCAAAGAGCAGACTGCAGCTCTCTCCTCAGCTGCAACTGGATTGTTTTTATATTAGTGGACTAACACATTGGGCTTTTTCCTACCACGCAACCGACAGAGATGTACGTCATCTCTATCAATCAGAACTAATGAAAAAGTAACAACCAACAAGAAATTGCAAAGAAATTTTGACAAAATATTAGTCGTGTATGTGCTGTTTCTAATGTGTTTAAGTGTGTTATCCTTAAAATACTGCAGAATTTTCACTGCATTGCACATCCGAAATTGTTTTGATGTTTTATTCTCATAAATTATGTAGGAAGAAGAGCAAGGTCTCACTGCAATGCGAAATATTTTATTTTTCCAGAAAATTTAAGAGCAGGGCTTTGCTGAGTTGCATAGTAGACATTCGGTCACCTCAACACATCTTTCTCTCTGGAGATGTAGTTTTTCCTTTGTGGGTTTTCCATAGATATTCCAGTTTTCTTCTCACAGCTTATAAACACCAACAATGCATTAATTGGAAAACCCTTACTGCCTTGAATGTTTATAATTATTCTTATAAAAATATAGGTCATACGTATTGATTCAGCAAAATGTTGCCAGCCTCTGTACACTTTGCCCTTCAGCATCTGCTGACCTCGCTCTCAGATTTTACCACTGCATGGCTAATTTGTTGTCAATGTCAGTCTCTTCCATTTTGCTCTAATACCAGCTATATTGATGGATGATTAATCAGTATTGGCTGTAATGTCCTTTTCTATCCAGAAGATGGCACAATCACACCAGAAACATGTATTATTCGGTTTTTCACGGCGACTAGATACTGTCACAAATTTGTTAAAATCTCACAAACTACACCATTCGGTAAGAGGTAAATCAGAAAATTTTTAACAATTAGTCACACATCACTGTGTGTAACCTCGTCAAATACTTCAAAAAGTAACGAAAGCAGAAGAAAAATATAATAATTTATTTGCATTATATGAAAAAGTCTCACTGCTATAAAGACAAATGACAAACTTCTATATATTACATGTCCACATGATATGTTTCTTTTGATAGAAGTCTTCAAGAGAGCTTGGCAGGTATCATGATCAAACTTGTTGTGCAGGGTGTGGTAAGACCAAAAATGAAGGACAATCGGGATGAACCAGCTTCACGGAGCACACAGCCGATCTGCCAAATAAGGGGAAAAAATGTAATTAAATGGGGAAAATGCCTCATTAATGTATGCTTGTAATTGGTAATTCCCTTAGCTGAAAGACACAGGCTGAACTCTGACGTCATATTACCATTTAAGCCAAGTCCAGCTTTTTCTGCGTCTCCGACAGTTTATCCTGCAGCCGCTTCTTCCTCCAGTCCAGGAACCTCCTCCTCATTCTGTTGGCCTGCCAGCCAGTCAAGAAGCCCACGGCAAAAGAAACCGCCACGGCAACCTGCAAGGTCCTCTCCGACACGTCTCCCATGTTCACCTCTGGCAGCTAACCGTGCGGCAGGATACCGGAAATAACGGCTTTCTACGCAACACAACGTAAGTTTCTTTTCAAAATAAAAGCTGTTTTACAGCTATTATTTATTTATTTAAGTTTATTTGGTAGGGACAGACACACATTAACATAGACAGCTGAACAAAACAGCAGTCCCATGTTTGCATCATAGTGCAATAGCAACAGCTAATTCGCAGAACTTTTTGGTTTTACTCAAAAGTTACTGACAAAATTGGGGTAAAAAATACTTTTATACTAGTAATTGTAATTATAAGTTATTAGTTAAACTGCCATTTTATAAAATTGAAATTGAATCTGAGCACTTAACAATTTTGTCACATTACAACTACAAACTTCATTGAATTGTATTGATATTTTATGTAATGATCAGAAACACAGTCAAAAGTGAAAGGGAAAGAAAGTCGTTATCACTTTTTTTTTTACAAATAAAAATTTATGTCAGCCTTTTTTTAATTCAACCTCTCTTTACTGTTATGCCCTTAAATACAATCTTTTTTTAAAGAGCCCAATTTTTAAAAAAACAAAACTATTCCTTTCATGACCTCACCTACTTAGTTAAAGAAGTTCACCTGTGTCCACTTAGTTCTAGGTATGTTCTAATAAGAACAAAGTTTTGGTAGAGAACAATAGTGGACAAGCAGCATTATGAAGACCAAGCAACACACCAGATAGGTCAGAGATAAAGCTATGGAGAGGTTTAAGGCAGGATTAGGTTTTAAAATAAAACTACAACCATTGGAAAGTTCAAAAATCACTCTTCAATCCATCACCCCGGAACCCAGGACCTCTTTGTTTTACAACAAATCTATGTAGTAAGCTTGATAGGATTTGTTGAGAAAGTGGACAATAAAAACATTGAGAAGTCATAATTACCCATTCTGTACCTTATCTAAATACAAATAACCAGAACCATATAGCAAGATAAAAAAAAAACATATTTAATCAAAAGTTAACTTTAAGTTTAACACATATTTCACAAGCTTGTCTTGCACAGCATAAGATTAAGTTTAACCAGAAGTTTGTCATACAGCATCACATGAGAAAACTCTCAATACTACTTAGCCTCTCTTTAAATTTTATGACCAATTACTCCTTCAGCGGAGGCATTTATACTCAGAATGGCATGAAATGAGGTACCGTGTAACAAAAATGGAAAGCTATTAGGTTAGATTTAGACATTAACACAAGATATGATATAGCATGTTGAGTGTAGATGTAGTGGCAGCACCAAGTTACATGAGCTTTTTTTTTTTTTTTTTCAAATTTTAAAGGGAGTTCTTATTTGAGAAATACAGTACCACTGATCCATTGTGCTATCCAGTAGTTTGTGGAGATAAAATGTTCACAGATAATTTTTTGTGTCTATCATCACTCGTTAGTGAACTTGTCAGACAACAGGAAAACCTGGATAATACACCAGCAGCTGTTCCCTGCCAGACAATTTCAGAATCAAAAATTTAAAAATATCTTTGTACAATGGGGGGAAAAAAATAAAAAACAATGAAAGAAAATGTATGAAAACAAGCAGCCGAAGAACTGAGCAATACTGCTGAGTTTAAAAATGATAATGAGGTAAAACACCATGATAAGTTTTTTCTTTGTAGACCTTTAGTGGAGCACTCTGTGATTGTGATTATGGTTTGCTTAAATTAATGCTGCTTATAGTTAATGTTAGCTGACATTTGTATGTAGCAAAACTATTTGCTATTTAAAGCCACTCAAGAATTTCCGGTAAGTAAACAAAGTTGCAAATAGTCCCAGTAAGTACATATAAAATGTTCAGTCAACAAAAAGTGGTTCAGATGCAGTGAAAGCACCAGGGTTTCAATTTTACCTCATATTGAGGATATTGAGGTGATGTTTTTTTCAGCCTTCAGTTCTCTTACAGGAAATTACTAGCGATTCTGTCTGAGCCTGTCGATGTGGTAACAGAGTTTGAGCGCAGGTCCCAGTTTCAGTCCCAGGTACTTCATCATCATCTCACTTTTCAGCAATAAGAGTGCGTCTCCATCTATTTCCTGAAACACAAACCATACCAGACAGATTAAAATAAATGCCTCTGTAACACTTTAAAGAGATGGTTCATAAATTCTGAAGTAAGGGCTTGTTAAAAGTTTACCCACAGTTAACATCTCATCTTAAGAAGATAATTATGTTCCAGATTTACTGGATCTATAGGCTGAAGCTAACAGCTAGGCTGAAAGAGACCAAAGCCAAAGTGGATTTTTACCATCTTAAAACCCTCCGATCTCTGGTTTATGGCAAAGCTATTTTGTGAACTTTTAAACACTTGCTACATTTGCAATGGCCTCTGTATTTTTTTACACAGGAAATGGATGTAGGACACTGCTTGCCAACGATGGCTTTCCCGTTTGAAGCACCTACTGAGAACAGAACATCTAAAGGGGTTCCAGACATTGTTAAAATCTATGAAATAATGTTAGCTGAAAATGCTATAATATGTTTGCTTTTAACACAATTTTACTTTTCTGTCGGACTGGAAACGCTTGACATGTTTACACTGTCTGTACTTTTTACACTGTAAGATTATTAGTGACACACCGTCTCCTGCCTCCATTTCCTGTGTAAATAATTATTGAGTCCTGTGTAAAAAAGAAAGGAAAAAAAAACAGAAGCTGCCCACTAAACAGTTTGAAGGTTTATTAAGTAGTACATCCAAAAACCATTATGATCTTTTGGAGTTTTAAGTCATTTTGAAAGAGTAAATCTTGTTTGGTCTTAACTTAACTAAGATGCTAGAAGCATTATTTTTTGACACTATTATATTAACTGTCTATTACCTTATAACAAAAGAGCACATCAAAAATCCTGAACTATTCCTTTAATAACAAATAATTAGGAAATGGATAAACTGAAATTTTGTGATTGCTGATTAAAAGTAATCCTCTATCTGACAGTTTATGAAGCATATATGGAGGTTTATTCGTTAAAAACTCCTTATAATTACACTGGAAAACCTAAAACTAAAAGTCTGAACTCACATGTTTCCTGAAAGCCTCGGCATGGGGTGCCAAGGCTTGAGGGTCAGCTTCTTTGATGAACCACACTACGTCCTCTACACCCCAATTGGACGGGTCCTTACCAGAAAGACGCTTGCCCTCTCCAGCGTCTGGCAAGGGAGTGAGGGCTGTTTAACATGGAGGACACAAAATAAGCAAAAATGATGGGCCTAAGTATCATGAAAACACTAAAAACACCTATGATTTTTTGGAGGATAAACAAAGTACATTCCAGGCAATTGTGAGTCTTAAAATTGCTCATATTTTCTTTTAAATAATCTTTAACATTAATAAGGAAATCTAAAATGAAGCACATTTTGAACAAAGGAAGCAGCTTTGGCTGCAAGTGACAGGAAGGAAGTTGATCTGTGATTTAATACACTTGAAGAGCTAGACAGAAGTGAAAGAGACATGCAATGTGTCACACGTTTAAAAAGAGGAATAAAGAAAGGCAAAAGCTATTTCACATGTACTAGTGAGAGTTGGTTCTGTTTTGCATTTTACCTTTTGAAACAGAGAGAAACACTGCCAGATAATTCAAAATAAGAAATATAAATACAGACTTTAAAAATTATGCACAAATGCTTAAATTGTTTAGTAATTAGTCTGTGAAATCTTTGTAGACAATTAATAAAACGTGTATGATGACTTAATCAAGATAAACTTCACAACTGCGAGTGAATAAAGGGGGGGGGGATCACTATTCTCCCCTTTATCCTTTATCAAATGCATTGTTATTGCTTATTGGTGGTTTATAACACATGTACAGCTGAAAGAATAAGTAAAACGATAAGTATTTATTATTTCTTCAAAACAACACTAAAAGAGTAAAAAAAAGAAAAAAAAACTCATAATGAGTGTTTTAAAACCCATCAACAGCCTAAGTTGTCTCACCGGTTCTATTACCATCCTGAAAAGTCGCCGGACTGGAAACCTGTCTGCATAAACCTATTGGAGTGGAGCAGCTGTTGCTACGGTAAATATAAGAAGGCTTGGTTTGGTACTGCGATGCCATTATGCTGAACGCAGAGTCACTCAGATCTATGGTGTAGCGCTTATCGGCAGGCGGGTCACATATGAAATCATCAGGCAGGGGTGTGTCTGCTGAGAGAAGGAAAACAGAAAGTTGCACAGAATCAACATTTTACTTATTTAGTAATGTTGTCATTTAGTTGGTTTAAAATGAACTAACCTGGAAGACGGAAGAAAAAAAAAACTTAACAGGAAAAACTTAATTTAAATCCCAGTGTGTGTAAATAAGTCAATTGGGGAAACAAACAAATTATAAACTGAAACAAATCACCAATTTGGGTTATTGACCTTGATCTGTGCTCACATCTCAAAACAAATATGATTCTCAAGTCTTGCAAAGGTTACTATTGAGTCAGTGTATATGTGCCAATTTCCTCCTAGAAATCGAAAAGGGTAGTTTTTTTGTTTGTTTTTGGCAGACATATTTTTTTAACACATCGTCGTTTTTGGTTTATATAATAATAAAAATGAATAAAGAAGAATAAAGAATAAAAACCTCTCCAACAGACTGATGAGCTGGACAGTTATTCTGAACAGCAACTGGTTAAAGTTCCCAAAGGGACATGAAAAATTAGAATAGAGAAGTCTTCCTACGAGTTTTTTTTTTTTTTTTTATAAATATCAAACTTGATTCAATTTTATGGGGCAGTGATAGTTCTGGGGAATAGAAAAAGATACTAAAATTGTGTTTTTGTAATTTCTTCTGTGTAAGAATATGCATGACTAAATTAATTTATTTTATGGCTTTTTTATACAGAAATCAGTCTATTTCTTTATCTCAAACATATTTGAATATTGTTTTGCCATTGTACTTCTGTATGGAGTTTCGTCTGTCTAAAATATGATTATCTTACTTTCCTTTCTACAACATCAGACAGCAGTTTTTCTTTAAAAATAAAGAGCTAATCTTCAGGGCAGCTATCACAGTCCATTCTTTGCGTGGATATAAAATGGAAGAGCCACAGACAGTAAATCCTCTGTATTTGTTTCCTTTGTGTCGACCAATTTTCAGCTTGTCGATAATGCAGATGCCTTCTGGTTTTGCCCGAGCGAGGCAGTTATGGATTTGCCAGACGGCGGATTTATAAGACGGGAAACACTCCACAGAGACGCCTCTGGATTACCTCAACAACGTGCTCCGGCAAAGGTCAAACGTATTTTATTGTATTCAGAAAAATCAATTATGAGATAAGATCAGTGAGAATGAATATGGAAGATTATGTACTAGACCTTGCACACTTCTCATATTTGTACTGTACACACAAAAAACAGAACTGGCGTCTTTATTTACTGGCAATTGCTAAATACTTTAATGAAACAGAAAAATATCAAAATCCTTTTTATTACTGGATGAACAATTCACAATTGCCCGTTTTCTACAAATGGCAGTTAAAAGTAAATGACATGTTTTGAAGAGCTTCTCTATTTAACCACACACATGATTTACATATGTATCTGGGTGACACCACAGGGAGCTTACTGATTCATGCATGAGCCTTTTCAGGCATGTGTGCTTTTTTCTCAGGAAGTCTACACTCTGACATCAAACACGAAGAGCCAAAGGCCAGTCCTCAAAACATGCAATTCCCCCTCCAATGTCAAATATAGCCAAGGCAATATTCAAATAGTTTTTTTTTTTTTTTTTTATTAAAAAGGGACACAAAAACACAGATGGATTTATGAAATTAGAATTTCCTGTTTGTCAGTTATAACTGGAAAAAAAAACAACAACCTCAAATCTACTTTAAATGACTTAATGGAAAAGCAGAAATCATGCTTGTGTTTGAAGGTTGTGTTTAAATTAAATTATGCAAACAAGAACATGGGTGCATTTGAATTTATTTGTAATCAGACGGACAGGCACTCATGCCTTTACAGATCAAAGCAGACAGATGACGTTTGCGTGAAAAAGATGAATGCATTTATCTCAATTAGAATTCCTATCAGTACAGGGGAATGACGAAGGAAAGAGTATTGAGAGCTCCAAGTGTGTAATAAATTTTAAAAAAGTAGGTCAGACCTTTTTATACTGAAAATTTTATATTTGTATATGAGATTGTGTGTACCTGTTAGGACCTGTGGTGTGGCAGAGTGGGGGACGATAGCAGCGTCTTGTGGGATAGACCCCATCTCAGGTTCTGGCGTGCTGTTGGGAGGAGAGTTGGCGAGTGAGGTCATCCCCATCCTGGGCTTCAGCTGCACAGGTAGACACACGTACACACTTGGAAATTAATTCTGCTTTTCTATAGATTCTATGATTCTCTGAAGAACAAAATAGAGCCGACTGGATGAATGAAAGTTACTGTCTTTTATTCCTGTGAAACTGTCCCAGGAATTGAATGCTTTCCATTCTTACAAATACTTGTTCCTATTAAGGCATATCTACTGCTTTTTTTGTATAAAACTACTAATCCAATCTCCAGAAAAATGTTTTTTTATTGTATTTTCATGCTAATCTTGGCTGCGCTACTTAACCTATTCTGAGTTTATCAGTAGATTTAGCCACAAAAATGCTCCCTAAGATTCTGTCTAAGAAAGCGTCATTTTTACAGACAGACTAATCAGTGTCTGCATGTGTTTTCATGTCACTGCTGCAGGTTGATGACAGGAAGAACAGCCTGCAGGAACTCAAATATGTAAAAAAAATATTCTGCTTTTCATCTAAATGATATGATTTTGTGCCAGGTTTCTTTCTACTGTGTTCTAATGGCCAGAAAATAGAAAAGATGGAGCTCTATAATAAACTCTTAATGAAATAAGCTGATAGAAGAGATTTTATGATGACAAAGAAACTTTCGAAAACAAATGACATTGTGGCTCACAGGATAAATAGAGAAGGACCGACTCAAAGTTAAAGGACGGTGGGACTAGTATGTAACAATTATTATTTAATATAAGTTTTCTAGTCAAAAAGTAGCATAAAGATAATGCTACCAGTGGTTGAGAACAATGCTCTAAAATTATCTCCATATTCAAGTCAAGTCTCCAAGTCAGTTCCTTATTTTTCACAAAAGTTAACAAATGGAAATCAATCACAAATAAGTTATTTTGTTATTTCTTAAGGAATTTTATACCAAAAAGTTAAATTTTCTATTTAAAACTCGGAAATACAAAAATATATATATATTTGATTTTAGATCAAAAACACCATGTGGAAAAGTGGGCACAGGGTAGAAAATATATTTACATTTTTAAATTTAAAAATTAAAATTTAAATACATTGAAATTTTTGATTCATCTGGTTTACATGCCCCAGAAATTGTTCTGTGTGTGAAAGTCTGATGTAATATACTGATATTATGGCCGTGCTGGGATTACAAATTAATTTGATCATGATCTTATTTAACACTGTTGTTAAATCAAGAGGAAGTCCTCTGTGCAGAAGGGCTTCCTCCTCAGTTCTTCTCTACTGTACCAACATTGCACTCCAACATGCTTTACAGTTTCCTAATGTTCAGTCATTTCTCGTGCAGCCTCTGAGAGGGACAGCCTTTGCACAGTGAAAAACACAGATTCTTTACATAGTTACATCCTGTGTAGATACACAGATAACCGCAGTGGTATTTCCCCACAGCTTGAGAAACAAATGTTTAACTCTCAAAGAAAAAAAAATTATAAGTCCAACAGCTGTAATTTTAAACAAACATGTTGTTAATTTACCTTAAAGCCGGGTTTCCTTCCTCTCTTCTTTGGGACCTTCAAGGGCGATAAAGAATCCACATAGTGGCTTTGGAAGTCCAGCTTCCGGATAGGAGGCCGTCCTCTCTTCCGGCCAGTTACTTTAGCCTGGGGGGCCACTATGAACTGGGCTTCCAGGGTTGAAGTTTGCATCTCCAAGCCGGCAGACAGGGTGCTCATTCGACCTGGGAAAGAGCGAGATTCTCCTTAGCATAAACTGAAAGTAGTGAGTGAGAGCCTGTTAATCGCACCTAGACATGCAACTTGAACCTCCACGCACACACACCCCAACACGCTTTCATAAACACGCACAGAGAAATGATAGGAAATAGTAGAAACAAAGCCACATAAAGCTTTGTACTCAACCGCACCCCTCCCCCTCTCCAGCTGCAAAGATTGCAATAAATATCATTACTGCTCTGCAAGAGACAGACAAAGCCGTGCACACATAATCACACACACACACACACACACACACACACCAGTCTTACACAAACACAGGAAATAAAAGCAAAGCACATACACCCACAGCACCCACACAATTTACCAATCAATGAAGTGTGCTGTCAGTAGATTTGAGCGTTTGTCTCAGTGCCATTCATTTCAGTGGCATTTCAGAGGTTCTAGGTTGCAACACCTCTGCTGTATTCATGAAACCTGCTGAATAATCTGAAATATTCTCTCAATTTCAACTCTGGCTCCACTGAGGCAAAAAAAAGTATTTTTTGTGTGTGTTTGTATCTGCATAAATGTCAAAGCTATCTAATAAATTCCACTGCAAACAAAATGTGAAACACGTCATTTGTCATTGCATAAACAGACAGGGAATGACAGAAACAGACGGACGACATTACGTGATGCCAAATTGTTTTCCCTTTTCTTTTTCGCTGACTGAAATAGACAAAAACAAATGCTTTAAGCTGACCCTGAATCATCCTGAGCCTTACCTACCACACGCACAGCTGTCTAGTAATTCCGGACTCCGAGTGACGCTTCCCAGCAGCTGCAGGTTTCCGGATACTCCCCTGACAGCTTGGCTTGTTCCCAGCTGCTCGCTCGCTCACTGCTGTCAAGACACCGGCAACTCCACAAGCCATTCTCTCTTTCTTTTTCTCAGTCTCGGACTACTCCCCTCCACTATCTCCGCCCTCTCCACCCCAAATGTCCCCACCCCTTCTTTTTCTTCACTTCTCCTCTAACCCCCTCTCTTCCTGTGTGTCCCCTTTCAGTAGTCATAGCAACACGCCTCTAACATCTCGTGGCAGCCGGCAGACGTGCTAAGCTCAAAGTGACGGGTGTGTGTTTGCATGAATGGGGTGTGTGTGTGTGTGTGTGTGTGTGTAGCTATAATGTAATTACAGTTGCTGCAGGGGTGTTTCTTGCCTTTACAAGGTATTGAAACCGCGCTGTGTTTTGTGCTGCAAGGCGCACAAAACGCCTTGCAGCACAGTTTGGTTGCAAACTGAAATCTCAGCTTTATTCACAAAGAATGAAATCCTTTTTTATAGAGAGTTTTTAGGAGTCTTAGCTAACATTTAAAGCTATTTTTGGAGAGGTCAGGTTAAAGGTCAGTTTTCCCTGTAAACATCAAATGATTACAACAGAAACCTCTCAAGACTGCACTGCTTTGGATAAAAAAAATTAAATAATCCCGCAGCCATCACAGCTCACATTCTTCCTTTTGTTTGCAGGCTTCTTCTGCTTTTGTTTTAACTACCACATGCTGATATTGTTGTATTTAGAATAAAAAAAATACAAGCCAAGAATCACAAAGGGGAAAATAACACCTGAGGCAAGGCTCTCTAGGTCCCCCACAGAGAAGAAAACAGGCTCCACAATTGTTATTTTGTCTCACAGGTTATAAATGTCCTGCTCTTCTTTCTAACTGATGATGGTGTTTACATTTAAATGTAAATTATCAATAAAACTGAGGTTAAATTCTGAATAATTCAGGCAAACTTTTCTATGTCTATAGCATAGAGAGGACATAACAGTCTATGGCTACTCTATGAGACTGCGTGAGATTTAAGAAAACTTCCATTTTAATATTCAGTTTCTGAAAATGTCTAAATATCTATCAAAATTGATTAATATTTAATGGTCTAACATTAACCATCTACATATATATATCAGATCAGCAATTCTTTAAGTTCCTTACGCTTGCAATAAGGTAGTTAAAAGTTATTGCTGCTGTCACAGAAGCAACTTTGTTGCCGTCAGGTATGTGTATGTATGTGCATATTTAATGATGAGTAGTATAGTGGCGGGGGGGGGGGGTGAGTGTAGGTGCGTGGGGCCCTAAAGAAGGACATTACCCACTGCATCATTCAGTACTAGAAACACTCCAGCTCTCAAGCTGCTCTACCACCAAAATTGATGACAATAAAATACATGGTTAAGAGACTTAAACTCCTGACTGTCTTTACAGGAAAATGGCCTGCATGCCAATTCTCCGCTGACTGATACAGTAGGAGGCCTGTGGGCGTGTGTGTGTGCACAGCGAGGGCATCCATTAATCAGGATAGTAATTACACACTGAGATCCTAACATCAATCCTCAATCAGTCCTGCCCCATTCCAGCACGTCACATTACAGATGGAGGCAGATCGGGCGAGAACAGATAATCATCTCCTCGTTAAAAATGGGCTAATATGAGAGGAGAGACCTCATTAACGACGAGCAACAACAGCGGTGCTTTTGCAAAAGCAAATAAAATGTGCATCTGTGAGCTGCGACCTTGCACAATGCATCACAGGACCAAAGACTAATTTGTTTGTGGTTAATTAGGCAATTAAAGAGATCGGTGAACCTTTACGCTAATCTTTTATTTTCACAATTAAAAGACATTGGTTTGTTTTAGCAAAGCGGAGAGTTAGAAGAGATGTCAGGAAGCCGTTGGTGTCACAGTCACAGCAATGCATCAACAGTTATTAGCATAACTTAATCACTGGCTTCAGGGAAAGGAGATTAGCATCTTCTGCACCTATGTGCAGGAAAAAGAAACAGCACATGCAAATAGTTCACTGAATTTCACACACTCTCACACATATGTAACTAAAGTTTAATTATGCCCTGACTCATTAACACTTCAAAATAAAAGCATATAGTTTATGTAGCTGAATTTCAACTCTCAAATTCCCACTCTTAGATGAATGCAAAACTGTTTTTTTTTTGGTTTTTTTTGGGGGGCGGGAGGGTTAGGTTTTTTTGTGCTTTCTAATCAGCGTAATGTTGGAGCAGGCTCCCATTGCCCCCCTCTGAATTTTATTTACAGCAAAGGCAGAGCGTTGCTATGACAGCAGTCGATTAAATCAGACCCTGCTCCAAAAGTCACTCAAGAAGGTGTGAATAAATACACGCTTAAACAGGAATATGCATTAAATTAAGTCAAAGTGAAGTCATAAGAAATAAAGATGTTTTTTAGGTATATTAGTTGGTGCTGTATTGATGCAATCTCCTTACTTTGTATGCAGGCCTCAGGGTCTGGGCTTCTCAGTCTCTTCCCGAGCTGCTCTGACTCTGCCTCCAGGTCGACTAGGTGCCAGCAGCCCCGCCCCCGGTGGTCATGGCGATCTAGACGCAGTCGCAAACGAACACCCTTGCCGAGGACGCCGGGAGGCAGCCAGGTCATGGGAGGTGAAGAAGGCAGAGCAGTCAGTTCCTGGTTGGAGTCGGCGGGAGTGAAATCACGGCGACCCCGCAGTCTCATACCCTCACAGTCCACCGGGGAAGGACGATGCTCATCACACTGAATAAATGTCGGAGGAAATAACAATTCATTAAGGCTTCTACAAATTAATTTGGAAACCTTTCACTCCTTTGTGTTTTAATTAGTTTAACATCAAATAAAAAGATGAAGGACAGAAAATGAACAAATAAAAACAATGAGAATGAAAGATGGGAAAGAAGTTAGAATAACAGCATGTGTTCAGAGGTCACAAGCAAACGGGAGGCTAATGGTAGACAAAGTGTCGGAAACAATGTGTCTTTAGGACAAAAATAGTGAATGGAATTTGGCGTCCAGGGAGCTGGTTAAAATTAACAAGCAAAGCTTTATTCTCCTTTTTACATGACAGAACAAAAGCAAGCAGGGATGTGAATGAGGAAATCAGGGGGAAAATATGAAGCCAAAATCCCATGCTGTAAGCAAATCTTATTTTCTGCTAATTATTATTTATTTTACCGAGGCCTGGGCTTTATCATCCTCGGAGCACTTTAAGGATAATCCTTTGCAATTTTAGCTTTTTCTGTCTTTCTTCAGGGTTAAATTGGATTTCTGTCATTACTGTTGTTCAAATGTTCAAAGAGCTCAAACTTGTTTAATCACAGGACATAATTACATAGAACTTCTATATACGCATTAACACAAAAGGGTCAGACATTATCGCCAAATAAAGTTTGATAAGAGAGAATGAAAAGCTGTATTATCATGAAAAAAATATTTTGTGGAATTAGCTGATTTAAATAGCAGTCAGAGATAATAGTGTAATTATGTTTTCTGAATAAACACATTTCCATTTAACCACAGTTGTCTAACAATGTAATACTGAGTTCTAATTTAATTGTGCTCCACTCTGCTCTGCGCTGCTAGATTTTGCTACCAAATTTGGAATGCTAAGGTTAGCATACCCCACAACGTTAGCTTAACATTTTGACACTGAAAGTACTCTTCGGTTTTTATGGTTGTAATTTGTATTAACACAGAAAATACTCAGTTCTTCTATTTCATTTGAGTGTAAGTGATTGTCTAATGTCACGACATGCTTGCGAATACCAGTGAAAGCTGGTACTCAATGACTCAATGCACTCTGCTGGGATTCCTTGGATAGAAACATTTTTTAAACTAATTTGAATAGTGAACTGAACTTAATGCACTGTTTGACAACTAAGACCAAATGGAATGTATGTGTGGTTGAATTGAAATGACTTTTTTTGGTAAAGTGCCTCAAGATGACATTTGTTGAGAATTGGCGCTTCATAAATAAACTGAATGGAATTGAATCATTTTGACTAAATAAAGAAAGCAGGCCGGTGACTTTTGAGTGGAGTGCTTTTTAAAGTGCTGCTTGAAGTCCCTCTATTTCTGCCGTATGCAGAGAGAAAAGCACAGTGTGTTGATTTGCATTGAAGGGCTTCACAGGCACAAACTGCAAAAAGTCCCCTTTCAAAAACAAGAAAAAAAATACAAAAATGGGGTATAATTTTCTTAAAATAAGAAAAATTATCTGCCAACAGAACAAGAAAATGCATCTTGTCAAGATTTTCCAAAAGAAGAAAAAATATCTAACCAAGATGAACCTACAAATATCTTAAAATCTGTGTATTTTTACTTAAAACAAGCCAATTTGACTTATACAAGTAAGATATATTATTTTAAGACAAATATTCTGAAGTAAAGAAAATGTTACCTGACATTTCATTTCTTGAAACCAGCATATGTCTACCTAAAACTAGTTTACTTTTATTGTTACAAAGGATTAGAAAATATATTTTGTCATTGCATATTTTACTCAAGGTTCTTATGCTAAGGCAACGATCCAAAAACTGATCCTGTCAATACTGGAACAAGAGATGTTATTGGCTTGTTGAAATGAAGACATGAGATCAATTACTTTTAACATCTTTATTATGGTTAGGATCGGAAAGAAAATCTGTTGAATCGAACATCACTACTACTTCACTGACAGTTTTGGCACTTTCCCATTTACGTAAGTGATTTCTTTTTTTTGTGCTTGAAATAAGAAAATTTTACATAGACAAAATAAGTTCTAGACTTGAAGTTTGCTTTGTAAATATTGATATTCTAGTTTCTAGTATATATTTACTCATAATAAGTAATATTTTCTTCGTATCAATCTTTTATATCTTACCAAGTTAACTAAGTACAAAAACACTTAAAGTAAGAAAAATATTCTAACATAAAAACCTCTTGGTGAGAAAAATGATCTTGTCAGAAAAACAAAAACAAGCATAAATCTCCTTAATTTAAGATATTTCATCTTACTAAGATTTAACTTTTTGCAGTGCAATCTCCTACTTCTTGTTAAGGAGGGCAGCTACCGGCTGTTCAATCACCTAATCATGACCTATTTGCATCACTGTCTGCTATTGAAAACATAACATTTAAGACTAGAATATTACAATAAAACTGAATACAGAAATGTGGATTTGTTGGAAATTGTTTATGCAGCTTAAGGTTGTTATTCTGACAAACAAGCATAACAACCACATATCAGTTAAAAATAAGTGTGTATATATAGTCTAATCATGAGGTTTTAGACTGTTTTTTGTCAGTCAGAAGCTGAAAGGTTCAATCAACTCACACCAAGAAATCGAATTATTTATTGGTCATATACATATATTTTACCAATATTTATTTTACTGGTAAAATAAATTAAAACATTTTTTATCAAAATTTATTTTACCCAGGCCTGGTAAAATAATGTCATTTAAAATATTTATTATAATGATCTTCCTCTCTCTCAGTTCTCTGCTGTGATTGTGGGAGGGTGCTGTGTATTGAAATCATGCAAACGTCAACTGGTGTTTTGAAAAGACTATACTTTGCATTTCTACTGAATGGACTTAAAGCAGAGAAAACCAACTATGTCCATCTGCAAGTATTTGAATAGCACTGCATATGACTTAATAAAATGATAATTGTTCACATACTTAGATATGTAAAATCAATTGCCTGGATTAAAAAAAATAGTATAGTATTGCGTTGAATTTAATGTCTTTACATTACTTTGCACGCTGCAGTGCATACATTAAGGAGAAGCTCGGGTGATTGAAAACGATGACTTCAGTCAGTCTAACAAATACACACGGGAATAAAAAAGATTTAAGTTATTTTCCCCTTACATGTTTCTTAATGTAATTAACTTACATTCTACGCAGCGTGTCCGTCGATGTAAACAAAAATGCATCACGGCTTTGGCTCTACTACGCTATTTTCATTCACCTTTCTCCATGTGGTTGATTATGGTCGAGGCTTCAGAGGCAGCGCACCGCAGGCCGGTTGGGTGAGGGGCTGTTAGTCCGGAGCACAGAGCAGCAGGAGCCGCAAAGAGAGCGCAGAGCTCCCGGTCTGCCTGGCTGGATGAGCCCGGGTTCTCGTCCTCCGCGGATGCGGCAGGAAAGCTGCTGAAAGCCGGACCGGACTCTGTGTGGACGGGAAACGAACCGCAGTGTCACCTTTCTACAAACAAGAAAACACGCAATGCGAAAGCGTTGACCAGAGTTGGTCTCACCTGGACGCAGGTCTGATAACTTAAGTTACAGAATGCCCTTCTTGGACAGACACAGAGTTGTTATCTAACAAGGATATGTCAACCAAATTGTTTTATCTTGGAAAAACTCACGTATAAATTTGCAAAACCACCGAGAGGGAATTCCCACACCTGCGAAGCCGTTGAGTCCCATTTTATTTCCCCACATGAGACATAATGAATTAAATATCAACCATAAATTAATTTCAGTAGTTCAATTCAAAGAGTGAATCTAAATTATTAGACACAGAGAGATTGAGCCTTTATTTTTGGGTTGATTGTGGATTATGGAATATAGTTAATAATTAAATTTCTGTCTTTCTAGAGTTATGAGTGTTAGGTAATCAAAATACTGCCTGGACAGCTCCCATTCAGAAGTACAATGACACTCTCCTCATTCCTAAAGTGCCGTAATTTCCGGACTATAAGCCGCGACTTTTGCCGCACGCTTTCAACCCTGCGGCTTATACAAAGATGCGGCTTATTTATGTATTTTTTCCTAATGACCACCAGGGGCGCTCGAGCAGAAAAGGTAAGAGTGAGACAGGTGGAATATATGTGTAGAGGAAGACGCAAGTTTAACACGTCTCAGTGCTCAGGAGGAAGATGAAGACGGCTCTCACCGGTATGTTTTTTTTAACCAGCCGTTAGTGCTGTGCTAACATGTTGCTGCTGTGTTACTGCCGCGTCTCAGTGACTTTTACCGGTATGCTTTTTTAACCACCCCTGTTAGTGCTGTGCTACTACCGTGTTGCTGCTGTGTTACTGCCGCGTCACAGGCACTGTTTGGAAAGAAAAGCT
>CAEFZY010071614.1:0-26593 GCA_903066815.1 Brachyrhaphis roseni
TATATATATATATATATATATATATATACCATGTTATAATTTTATTACCTTATCAAAATATACCTGGAGTATTGGTTTACAGAATAACTAAAATTACATTGTGAAAACATTAGCTAATCTAGAATTTTATCTTAGCTACACTAAGAAAGAAAAATAAATATGATTCAATATCAAATTAGATGCAGACTAAAAATGTTACAAATAGCATAATGGTTGAGGGAGCTGTTAGAAGACTCTAATTTAAATAGCTTACTATTAAAAGATAATCAGGGTGACAGGGCTCGTTCTGCCTTCTGTCCTTTACTCTGTAGCTTATTTCTTTTGCAAACTGAGAATTCAAAATGCTAATTATTTCTATAGACAATTTCAGGGGGGAAAAAAATCCATCAGCCTGTACAAAGAAATAGTATGCTGTAGAATTGTTAACTTCCCAAAACTAATATTTAAGTGTATCAAATGTTATCTTTTGACTCAAATGTTTCTTAAGCACTTGCACGAAATCAAATTCATTGAATTCATTAGCAATTACTTAGAGAATATCTAATAAAAGGGTTTCTGCATGTATATGAGCTACAACAGTCTGAGAAAATGTTGAACAAATTGAACTATGTAAATAAAATTCAAATGGAAAAATAGAAAAGCTAAAGACAAATCTTGCTGCATTGATCACATTGTTATTTTTGTCTTGCTTGACAACTGGTTATTCTTGCCCCTAGACAAGTGGAGGGTACCTGTGGTATTGCCTGGAATACTTGTGCTGCTGTGACGACACAAATTTAGAAGTAATCAATCAACCTTTGTGTTGCAACACAAAGCCTGTCTTGAGGTTTATGGAAATCTAACAGTGATACTGTCCTTGAAGAGAGTTTTTTTTTTTTTTTGTAACTTTCCCCACAAGATATGTAAATAATTGTTTTTTCCTGCCAAAACAAACTTCATTTTAAGCAACTGTCATGTAACTGAGGCATTTCTGACTACTGATTTTCTCTATTGCACATTCACATGTGCAAAATAGATGCATCTTTGATTTTTACAGTCAAGTACATTTTTCACAAATAGCCCATATTGTAATACCTAATAATTACTAAATGAGCTCATGATAATTTTGGTTCAATAAACAAACTATATGTCACACCATACCAATGCACTTCATTGTATAATTTCTGGAGGTCTGAAATGTTGAAATGTAATATAGCATTTTAAAAAGAATGAGTTAATAAATGCAGTTTTTGACCTTGTCTGTACATGCAAGCATATTTTAGAGTTTTAAAATATGTTCTGTTATATATCCCTTGCTTTTCCTAGATAAAAATTCTTGCTCACACATGGATGCTTCACTTTACTTTACTGTGAATAAGCTGCAATATTCAAGTCAAGAGTGGTTTGTACAAACAACACTAAATTACAGTCTTCTTGTACTAACACGCTACTCTATTATTTGAACCTGAAATGCTTTACACAAAAAAAATAACAGTAGAAAGTGTAGCATACACAAAATAAAATGTAATAAACAAAACCAAGCAAAACCAAATATACAGAGCACATGTAAAGTTATTTTATATTCAAATGAATTGATTTTCAAAGCAAATTAATAAAATGTATCTGCAGATTTTAGGTATATTGGAGGAACATTTGCATTTATTTATTGAATAAATAAATGATTGCAATCAGCTGATTTATTGAATGACTGAATCTTGCAATTTTAATATTAGGTGTTTAGTTCATTTATGATTAACAGAATTAATTATATTTAATAAATGCCTGAATATTGTGAAAATTAATGACCTAAAGATTTATTTTTTGTTTTGGTTTTTTTTGTTTCAAATTCAAGAGGTATGCATAAATGAATGTTTTTAAAAACACAATTTAGTGGAAAATTTATCTTCCCAGGAGTTTTTTGTCTTTTATGTGAATTATGTCACTCATAACATCCATGTTGGATATTAGTATTCATAACAATTCTAACTTCTAATTTATATACCATGTGAATGCTGAAAGTATTACCCTCACAGTAATAATTCCATATCTATTAGTGTCCTTAACATAAGATCATCCAATCAATATAAAGCCACTGGCAGAAAAAATGATGAAAACAACAGACTGCATTCATTCAACTGTCAAGAATATAAAAGCAGATTACTGTAATCTAACTTGCAATTAACATAGTAATAAAGTATATTTTTTGTAAATGTGAATCATCTAAATGTAACTCATAGGTATTTGATTTAATTTTAATAAACTATTTTAAATAGTTGCAGTGGTTCTTTTGTATTAGTGTTAAGAAATCAGTCCCTTCAGGTGACATGTCTGCAGTGAACAGGGAAGCGATATGTGCAAAGTCTTTTATGAATTTGAGACCTAATTTAATACATTGATTTCCATTACAATTATACTTTATACTTGGCAGTCAATAACTCATTACAAATGATACTAACAAATATAGTGCACATTTATTATTGTCTTACAGAGACTGTAAATTCAATCAATGTTTTTTTAGAAAACAACATTTCAAATGATTTATTGCATGAAATGTGTGAATCTTCTCAAAACACAAACATCAGCCAGTGATAGATCTGAAACAAGAGATTTACCATATTTATCTTATTTTTACTGAGCAATATTGCCAGAACATTTTGTTATCATGTGTACATCTTTGACTAAATACATTTAATAGTATTATTTGCACAAGAAATCTCTGTGAAGTCAAAGCCCAGAAGTTGTGAGATGTTTAAAATTCAAAATGTTTTGTTCCCACAAATATATTCAAGTTATTATTCAAAACTACAACAATTACATTCATTTGTAATCGTCTGCATATAAAATGTTACCTGTTTATGAAACAAACACATTCATGTGCTTCTCTTTGAATGCAGAAGTATTTTCTCATTTGTCATCTGACTAATGCTGAAAGTTGCATTGTTAACTTGTCATAGTTGGGAACCTGGCAACAGAGGCAGACCTAATCAGACAAAGGCAGCAGTTGGCCTGTGGAAACAAAATGTCAGGAGCCCCCAAAAATACATAACAAACTCAATGAAGGGGATATCTTTTTATCTTTAATTGTTTATCAAATGTGCGCATTGTGTACATTTGAAGGGTGTACCTGAAATTGCTTAAATTATGAATGCATGAAGATTGCACCCCCTTCACTTCAAAATTTTGAATGCATGCATGGATAAAAAAAAACAAAAAAAAAAAAACAGATGTTGGGTTCCTGTTACTGGTTCAATACACCAGGTGCACAGAGTTGGGTTGAGTACCCAAAAATACTCAAGTAATAGTAGCACTCTGTCAGCAGGCATTTACTCAGGTAAAAGTAAAAAGTAGTCATGAAATGACTCAAGAGTAAAAAATGTATTTGGTAGAAAGCAGTGAGGTGCTGTGAGGTTCATAGCTTGTGAGGCACTGACTTATGATTTATAAATATAGACACCATGAATATGTTTACTTATGGAAATTTCACAGATGCATACAACGCTGGAGGGCAAAAAGACTATTCTTTTGCATGTCATCCATAGCTGCGTTAACTCAGTGAAACGTAGGTATTAATTTCGTGCTATGATCCACAGCAAAGGGAAAAACCGAAATCACTTACTTGCTCTGTATCGCCCAAGCTACACACAGACGACAATAATGGCACTTCATGTTTTAGGATTTAACACCAAAAAAAACATTCAAGAATTTTGCACACATAACATTCAACTTGTTGTTGTAATATATTTTAGGCTTGATGTTTTATTAATAGATGATTGCTTTGGTAGATTAGCTACCACTTCTATTCTTTAATGAATTTACTGAATTCTTTAGACATACAAACTGTAGCCCACAAAACGCACATTTCATTAAAAAGCTAAACAAAAACATGTTATTGCCGTCTTACCTTTACTTATAAATGAAATCCATGCACCACCAATTCTGCACAAAAATATCTGTTCATCCAAAGTTAAGTCTATCCTCGGCATGTCTTTTCTTGTACACTACTCCGTTTGAGAATCATCAAACTGTCTCGAAGCAAACCTTTCAGCTCCGGTGTTGGTCTTCCTGCAGTTATTATCTCCTGCTTCATTTGAAAATCAACTTTAGAAAACTGCTTAGGTGTAGAAATGTAGTCTTCCATGTTGATGTCGGAAGAGAGGAGAAAACAAATACATCGCTGTACTTTACTTATTTATTGTATGGCTAGCTTTCTGTCACTCTGCAGTTGTGAAGTCACAAAACCGATGTCTGGGATCATGGGCGCCCCCTGCCATGAGGCAAGAGAACTGCCTGCCTCACCTGGAGTCTGTTCTCTGCCGTTTATGATCGCTCCTCAGCACACGAATCACGTTACACACACAGTTGGTGACATAAAACACAGTACTTCATACATATATAAGCTAAATTATGGAAAATCAGTTCATATACTAAATGTTTTTTAACCATTTTATTGGCGACATACAGACATCCTCTCATCGAATGGCAGCCAGTGCAGTTAGCGAGAGATGATGCAATCCAAGGTGAGGCTCAGCTCACTGCTGCCTCACCAGCTTCGCCTCCAAGTATTTGAATGGAAAATTCAGTGATTTTGAGGGAAAAATAAGCAAAATTGGTTAAGCTAAATGAAAAATAAATACTTTATAGTAAAAACAACAGGGTTAATATAGCAATATAAATTATTTTATCATTACATATTATATCTCCATGATGACAGGTGAGGCTCCGCCTCACTTGCCTCCCCTGACTGCATGTCACTGGTAAAAAGGCTACTCAAGTTCTGAGTAATTGATCATAGCATTTGATTTGCTAATGTAAAAATTATGTAGTCAGACAGAAAAAAACAATATTATGTATGAGCTCTTGATAGCATGCTGCTCTTAAAAAAGGGAGAAAAAGGATGAGATGCTGGTCACTGACCACCAAAGAATATATCCTGAGGTCACCTGTAGTAACTACACCTAAACCCTAAAAGAACTTGATTCTTATGCATCTGATACTATTGTGTGTAGTCCAATAAGTTCACCATCCAGATACTTAAAAAACTTCAAATTAAAAAATGGTTCAAACTGGCACTAGTCCAAAAAAATCAAGAAAAACGTATTGCTCCTATGGATTTCATGTTATGTCTTTCAGTTTGTGAGAATGCCATTTTTAAAATATGAATGTGGTTTAATTTTATTACAGTGAGCAGTGGATTTAGTGACATTGAATTGTTGTAACTTTTTAGGACCATTAAAACCACAATAATCTACAATTACTTCATTGTGTTCTTTGAAACAAACTGTATCTAGATTCCATTCTATGAAGTGCAAACATCCAAAGCTGTAACTCAAGTAAACAAAAATAAAAACCAGCAAAGAACATGCAACTGTGAATCACTTGGCACACTTCTTAGTATCAAAAAGTAGCAAAAAGTTTAATATGAGTTGAAAAATAAGTACAAACAAGGTTTGTGGGCAGCCTCATGCCTGTGTTTTGCCCTCGGGCTCAATTACTACTAACTTTGTTTCTACTTGGCAAAACAAGACAAATAAATATTTTCAGTTTCTGTAGGTTAAAGGGCAGTATCATGTATTTTCCACATACACACATGGCCACTTTACTTTCAGTTTGTTGTAAAAATGCTGTAGATATCAAGCATGACTTAAAAGAAATATGACTCCACAAATTTAAGCCTTTAAACTTGATGCCTGTCTCTTTTGGAAGCTCCTACTCTCTATGACATGTTTATAGAAATTGTGCAACAAATAAAGGCGCTGCGATCATTTTTGTGAATCTTGCTCATCCCGCATTGGAACAGCCTGGTTTAGTGGATAGACTCACCGTGTAATAACGGCGCCTGCAGGAGCATCACTAGCGTTAGCGGCTAACAGGCGATGTCCAAACCAGTAATGTATATCAATGAAGAAATCCTACAGACGCTAAAATCTGACACTTCTCCGTTTTTGTTTACTTTTTGTGAAGAAGAAAGTTGCTCTGGTCTTCTTCAGAGATTCTGTGTTGATTCC
Organism: Brachyrhaphis roseni; assembly: GCA_903066815.1. Classification (NCBI taxonomy): domain Eukaryota; kingdom Metazoa; phylum Chordata; class Actinopteri; order Cyprinodontiformes; family Poeciliidae; genus Brachyrhaphis; species Brachyrhaphis roseni. The sequence continues at coordinate 5,985 of CAEFZY010071614.1, forward strand.
TTCAGTAGTTCTTGGTGCAGCGCCCCCACAGGTGACGGGGGGAGCAGGTTTTTCAGTTAGTTTTAGTCGTTTGATACAGTGCAGTGTGAATGCGAACTAGAGTTCTGAAAATGTAACAAATGTTGCAATTTTAGTCCCCAATCCAGACTATCCGGTTTGAATACACCCTTAAAAAGTAACTCCTGAAAGACAGATTTTTATCATCACAACCCAAGACAACTGCTATTGAACCAAAAAGCTATTAGAAATGGATATTACTTAGAAGAGCTCAATTGTAGAATGAGTATCTTTTTATTGCCTTGAATCAAAATGGAAATGAGGATGGTGACCTTCAATAGCCTGCCAAATCAAGTGAAACAAACCAAATTGTGGCTATTGTAGTGATGATTTTTTTTGAGCAGCAGTTTCTGTTTGTTATGATGCATAATTCCATCTAAGATGGACAGGAGCTGTTTATGTTTTGTACTTGAAAATCATGCAACTTTCCCTTTGTATCTCCATAACGCAACTTCTTACAATAATGAGGAGATGACTACAGAATCCATTAAGAATTTTTGATCATCTGATTTATAAGCTAACCGGCAGATAAATGAGATCATAATACCAAGGCCTGTTCAGTTTTGATCATTTTTATTCTGGAGCATATTGCATACTTTATGGTTTGATGATCCCAAAAGCATTCTAAACTTACACATGCATATTTTGTGACTTAAAAATATTTCAAATAGAATTTAATGTAAAGCAGAATCATATTTTGAAATAAATCTGTTTAAAAATCCTGTTTAATGAAAATGCCAACTTTAGATAAACACCCAAAAAACAAACAAAAAACCAACAACTTTTGTACACAGAGGTAAATACAGAAAATGAACATGTGCTTCCATAGAGTTCACATTTCTTCTTTAAACATTTCTACCAATGAAGCATTTATGGTTATGTTGTGTCACTCATCAACATAGTTCTTAAATTAATTTATTAATGTAATGTAATTTATTAATTATTGTTTTCTCATAGATGCTGACATCCAGGGTTGCTTTTGCATAGCTCTCTATGTGAGAGAGCTAACCACACAATCAACTAGTTGCATAGAAAATAGTAGAGATGTTGACATCTTAAGTATTTATACATTTAGATAAAACGTTATTTTTACATTCGGACCAGACTGAATTCAACATTAAGTTGAATTACTTGTATGTCAAAAGTAGCAAATTCACAAATATTGTTGCAGCTTTTCAAATGCTATAAGAGTGACACATTAATAAGCATCACTTCAGAATTAATTTTAATTGTGACCCAGGGGAGTAAGAGACAAATGAAGAGTGGCAACCTGCTGCAACTCTGACTTTGTAACAGAAAAACCGGCGTGTCAGTAAGGACACAACTGAACTGTTCTTTCCAGTCATGTCTGTCCGACATTGTTATTAGATTTTTCAGCAATGTGCAAGTTGTCAAGATTAAGTCATTTTCAGTTTTATTTTTTGTTTTCCATTCAGAAAACAATAATTCAAATGGAATTTTTTGCCATAAAGCATCTCCTATCCAAAGGTAGAGGACGCGACTAAAAGATAATTAGCTATGTAAATAATATCTGTCCTTGACTCATTTGTCAGAACATGATTAAGATTCAGGACCATGATCAGCTCCACTCAGAATTATTTATTTAGCACCAAAGTCAGGATGAAATGACAGTCAAGTAAAGAACATTTTTCTTTTTCAGAGTAAATTAATGAGCTTAAAGACACCCCACTAAATATATATATGTATATAAAAATAAAATACATCCTCAATGTGACGCCCTTCTGATGCAAAAAATGTCTCCCAGAAATTTGTTAGTTTACCACTCTACCCTATTTCTTAGGACATCAACATTAGTATTACAAAATTTTGCAACCTGACACAAAAGTTTTCAGGTGGGTCCATTAGTATTGCTTTGTATTTTGTGATTTGGATGTTGAGACAGAGTAGGGGCAATTCAATTATATTTGTTTTAAAAAACACTGCTGACATACAATGATTTCTATTATACATTTCACTTTGCACCACCTGAAAAGCTTTGTAATGCATTCTTTTATTATTATTATTATTATTATTATTATTATTATTATTATTATTATTATTATTATCAATATTGATTTTGATTACAGGATCAGAAAAAAAACACTGAAACTTTGAAGCTTGAGAAAAAAATGAGAAATATTTGGGCTATGCAGTTAGACAACATGCCTTGACCCTGATTAAGATACAATTCTGAAAAAGGAAATGAATATTAAATAACCTAATATAAGGTTCTGCATGAAATGGTCACAATACTTTTAAAGATTTTCAAAAACCTTTCTTTAACACAGTTGCTTAAAATGCCTATTTTAAATGGGTAACACCATACTTTTAGGATAACTATTTATCAGTTATCTGTACCTTTGTATTTATATTATCTGCCTTTATTTATTTATTATATTTATTTTTTTTGCTGGTTTTTTTTTTGCCCTGCTTCAGGGCATAACCGTTGACATAGCTGAAGGAGCTCAGGATATAATTCTACCCTTAGGAAACTCTTAAGACTTAGAATACTTTTCAGTCCTAGCTGAAAGTCAATAACTATGTATAGTTTCGGTTGATGCTTATTGATACAGAAATATAGCTTTCCATGTGTGCAAGGTTATCTTAAAAGTCAGCTGAACCCACAACAACTTGTTGGACTTTACTGTTAATGTTATTACTGTATTTGGTTTATTGAATGTATGAAACATTTGCCAATGCATGAATGGCACACATTGATGAGTACCTATAGCATAGTACATTAAATAATGCTAAAAAAAATGTTTAAATATCTCACTGCATGACAGCATTTATGTTGATGAGATTATATCTGGGTAGATAGCATTAGTTGCATTAAGGAGAACAGTTTATTTTCAGACTGTCTAACTCCCTGCCAACATTCCATGATATTTATATTGTATCAATTAGTGGGTATATTTATGGGCCATTTAAACTTGGCTTAAGCCTATGAAATCATTAGTGTTGGAGTGAGCAGTACTGGAAGGAAAAAAGTATTCCTGTCAGTATCAGACTGCTTTCTTTTCTCCAGACAAAGCTGATCAAATTTCCATAGCAGAGTGACATTTGATTTATGAGAGAGTGATCAGAGTCTTCACAAGTAGGCCAAGATGGTCTCCTGTTTAAAGAATGGTATTTTGTTTATTGTGGAGCACAAAAAAAGCAAATGGCATTTGTATGTCGAGAAGGGTAGGGTGAGGGGTGTAATCATGAAAATCAGAGACTAAGAAGCAGAGATGAGGGCCATTATGTTCCTGTAGCGCTGACACTTCAGACAAAATGATAACCAGAGCATTGATTGACAGGGTAATGTTGCATAATATAGCTTCATTGCTCTACAAGGCTTCTTTGCCTGTGAAAACATGATCTGAAGGAATATTCATGCATACATTTTTAATTATTATTTATACAGCCACCGTCAACACCAAGTATCAATAAGTTCATAAAGTCACAACCAGTACAAAAGGTCGTAATACCATTTATTGCACGTTTCTATAATATTAATAACTGCATTTTGCTAATTTGGGAGCATACATAAGCAGATGACCTAACCTTAACCCAAAGCTATAAATACATATTTTTTAATATTCCATTGTGAATCATATAGGTACCTTTTTACCCTTTTAACTATTTTGCACCTATACTTTGCTTACTTTGGTCCCTGTCAGTTGTTGAGTGAACTTATATCTTTTTCTGGTGGTTGAGTTTTTCAAAATTTAACGTTAACATGAACTTCTCACTACAAACTCTCAGAAAAATGTCAATCTGTTTATTGGTCAGATGTGTCAAGTTTGGGATGATGTGTAACATAAAGTATGCAAACCTCTTACCCTCTTTTTCCCAGCAGTATTTCAAGCAAACGTATGTACCTTAATTTCCAGACTATAGAGCGCACCTGATTATAAGCCACACCCAGTACACTTGTAAAGGAAAAACCATTTTGTACATACATAAGCCGCACCTGTCTATAAGCCGCATGTGCCTACATACAGATGGTACACAGAAAGAGTTTTCAAAGTTTTAGTAATATACCTCCCAAACAGAGCCTGTGATGCGGCAGTAACACAGCAGCAATACGGTAGTAACACAGCACTAACAGGGCTGGTTAAAAAAACATACTGGTAAAAGTCACTGAGAGCCGTCTTCATCTTCCTCCTGAGCACTGAGACATGTTAAGTTACATTAAACTTGCGTCTTCCTCTACACATATATTCCCCCTGTCTCACTCTTATCTTTTCTGCTCGAGCGCCCCTGGCGGCCGTTAGAAAAAATGCATAAATAAGCCGCATCATTGTATAAGCCTCAGGGTTGAAAGCGTGTGACAAAAGCCGTGGCTTATAGTCCGGAAATTACGATAACTATAATCAAAGGAATACGTCTTGAAAGTTGCATTGGGGTTTATGCTTTAAAAATTGATGTGCAGCTTTTGTTTAGTTTGTTTTTTCTAGTGCATCCCACAATGCAACACAAGCCTGCCTATGGGAGTGTGTCTGGCTCTAGCTTGCAGCGAAGCCTTCAGTTGGATCACATTCACAAACCACTGGAACTGGAACTATACGGAGACCACTTTCTCTAAACAGTCTCAGCAATGGCTGTGATCACATGTACACAACTGCAACAAGGTTGTGAACTGATTAAAGACCTTAGGTGTGAAAACATGCAAAGATATGTAGACCCAGCCTCAACCAGAAGAGTTACAACTAAAATGACACACCATCTATCAGGAATAGTGTCCCTTGACTACACTACTAGAAACTGTTGTTGATGATGGTGATTCTGAGAGCTGCTGAATATCCTCTGTCTCCCTCCCCGGTGATATTAACAGAGTATAATTAATCAAAGCTTTTCTTTTTGCCATTTAACCCAACTTCTGACTTGCCAGAAATGAGAATGAGCCTGACTTTGGGTTGAAATGATTCTACATTATGCCAAAGACAATTATGTGCATGTCAAAAGTGTTGTATCACCATTCCTACTAATAGTGTGTCCTCTTTCAGAGCCACGGCAGTCATCTTCCATTTCATAAATACTCTGTAGACACAAGAAATGTGGGCTAGAGAGATAACATGCAGGTCACTCTAAAGGATGTCCCACTGCTTTCAAAATGAAGCTCAATTATACGGTCAAAATCAGTGTAAATGTAATGGTAGGTTTGCAGACTCATCTGCAAAGGAAGTGGGGTTTAAATTGTGTTATTGCATCAACGAATATATTTTAAGCCCTTTTAGCAAAAAATAATCAGATGGTATTAGAAAGGCATATCCACATTCTTGGAGCACATATTGCATTATTGTATTCAAGCAGTTTTGTTTTCATTTTTTTGCAAGAAAATGCCATTGTTTCAGAAATTATGCAAATAATACAGGAGGGTAATGGAGAAATGGAAACTACTTCAAGAATGGTTTCATGTATCATAAAAAATCAATAGCAATATACGTTAGTAGCTTTTTCTCTGAGTAAGGGTAATTTTCACATTCTTCTTAAGATCAGTTGTCACTTGCAGAACGTTATGGATATAGAGTCTGAATAGGGTGCTATTTGATATTCCTTCTTAGATCTTGAACTCAGTTAGGGTTAACATATGTGCGATTTCTGTAATGTATGTGATTATTCATCTGCGTAATTTATTATAAATGCTGACATTCAGAAAAAAACAGCAATGACAATATTTGAGATGGAATGAGGGTAGAAAATGGCTACTTGGTTAAGTGAGTCAGAAATATTTTCTAATGAAAAGTGATATTGACTCATTAATTTCAACAGTAAAAATTAAATATTTAGTTCAAAATTAAATAAAATAATATTAAAGTTTCCATTGACACTGATACTGACCTTTAGAAAACTGTTAAAGAAAAGTTTCAAATGATGAATTGAGCTTTAATCCCATTTATTGTGTTACTTTTGAGCTGGCCTTGTATAACTTTAGAAAACACAATGAGTCTTCAAGGTAACTTATTTTAATCAAAACTGCAGTTGAATATTGAAAAAAAATCCATCTTAATTATTATATTTTTCCAGTCTGCTAAAATGTTCCTCTGTTTGCTTTACACAAAGCAGTTTGTTTTTATTTATTTAGTTATTTATTCACAAGGTCTCTTTGAGAAAATTGTACTCAGTCAACAGCTGTAAGTCTCTGAAGTGGAAAACATCAACCCGCTCAACCAATCTTTTGATCTTAGGCTTGCTGCCATCAACTATTTGAGATGTTAAGCTACTCAATATTCCCTTACAAAATAATAGCAGCTTTGGAGTTTGAAGATTGCATTGGCTGCACTTGAGCAACATTTTTAGACAAACTGTATGATTGTGCTAAGAACCTCATTGAATTAAGTTCTCTTTTGTTTTTTTTGTAACTGATCTTATTTGCAGCTCAGTTTACATAGTTCCTCAAAAGGTAAAAAATCTGGTCTTGGTCACGGGTTAGGTGATCTTGACTACAACACTGCTATGTGGCTCCTTGGTTGCATGTCCTCCCCCCCATTTCCTTTCCATCCCCTTTCTCTTGGATTTTTTTCAAAATAAATGCCACTAGTGGCACAAAAGTGAAGTTCATGCTATTTTAGAACAGGAGACAAGATGTTTCCGTCTCTGAAATTATGATGCATAGAATCACATATCTAAGTTTAAGCTATGTTACAGAGAGTAAACACAATAAAAACATGCATTATCTATGGAATTGTTTGTTAAAATGGCACATTTCTGATGCATTAAAATTAAATATGAGAGGTAGACTTAATGGTATTGTATTGGTGATTAGGTAATGCATTCAGCAAGTACTTTTACTTTTAATACTTAAGTATTTTTAAAAGCAAGTACTTTTTTACTTTTGCTCAAGTAAAACTGTTAATGTGGTACTTTTACTTTTACTAGAGTACATTTTTGTCTGTGTTATTTGTACTTTTACTTAAGTAAATTTTTTGAGTACTTTCTCCACCACTGCTTATATCCTACATTTCTAGAAATGTAACCCAAAATGTAATCTCTGGAAAAATAATCCAGAGGAAAATGTTTCCCATATGAGGGAATAAAATGCTACATTATTATGGGGTTGGTAATACTAGAAATACAGAATTAAGTTTTACAAGTACTCATTGCACAGATATTGCAAAGAAAATTAAAATCTGTTGCTCACTGATAGTGTAGTTGAAGTTGCCAGCTGTCATTTACAGTAAGTTTGTCTAAAATGCCCTTTAAAATTTTAAGTCTTAAAGGACATAACCTGTAGGGCTGTTAGGCATGCAGTACTACCAAGTACATGTGAAAAACCTAAAAATTACTTACTTTAAATTTGAAGATTCAACACATACAAAATCAGTTGTAAAATGTTGTTTTAGACATTTATATATTTTTACAAGTAGGAAATCTAACTTCCTCATCCCAACCTTTAGATAGCTTTTGTAGTGTAATATAGATGTCTAGTAAATAAATAATAATATCTTAAGTCTTTCTATGAGCATTTTTGAAAAATGTGCTCTTCACTGACTGTATACTACATATGAACGCATAAAACGCAAAAAAAAAAAAAAAAGATAAAGAGGTTACTGTTATTGGCTGCTAGTTTATTTTCATTGATTCAAAGTCAGATACACAGTTACAATGTCACTATATCCACTAGAAGAATGCCCTCAAGTTTTGTGTGTACTGGGAAGAAACATGGATGTTTTATGACAGACAAACAACAGAAATCATAATCAATATTTCTGCTGAATCAGTCAATCAAATTTTTAAGAGATGGTTGTTTTTGTGTAACTTAAGGGTTACATAACAGAGACAACTCCTAAAATATAAATTGTTTCAAGCTGCTACCTTGCTTTATTTGTAAACATGAACATTATATACAACTATTTCTTTTGCAACTTATAGTCAGTATACAGAAACTTGTATCCTACTGCCATTTTGCAAAGCTCAGATTTTCGCACACTCTCAACAACAAACTACATAAAACACCAATATACGAAGGTAAAGGTGTACATGTGACCATGACTTTAGTTATTACACCTTATTCAAACATTCTGTATTATATACAAACAATGGGAGGCATCCAGGCCAACTAAAGAAATTGTGCTGTTATTGCTACATGACCTGTGCCACTCTGTCAAGATGCACTCATCCAATACACATTGGATGTTTTCAGCTCAGTACTCCCAAAGCATGGACAAGAATGATCAATAAGGCTCTCTTTTGCTGCTTCACTTCACAAATGTCTCTCCTGCAGCTCTGGAATAGTTTGACATCCATAGACATTGAGGTAAACAAACCTAGAATGGGAGAGGTGAGTTTAAGAAGCCCGTCGGGGGACCTTAAAAATATTTATCTGTGAGTTCAGTTTTCTTCATTCTGTTGTAAACTGTGTTTTTGTTTTTATGATCTCATGACAAAGCAAAATTTTTCTTGGATATTTTGTTTCTTTGTATGTGTACAAATTTGTACACTATTGGGTCTAATCTTTTTAGGATTATGTCATCGCTCTTTTATTGCATTTTTAAAGATTTACTTTCTATCTGTATATATGTCCTTGATTCTGTGACTTGAAACATTAGTCATTCTAGTTTTTGATTCTTAGCTAAAACTGTGTTTTTGGTAAAGCTTTATGAAACACTGCAAAATTGACTTTTGCATTTGGTGGATGCCATTGTTTTGCATGAATAAGCGATTAATAAGTCGACTTTTGAGAAGTTAGGATCCCTAGGAACAGCATTGGAAACTCTTCTTTTCAAGACTTGAAGTTGCTGCATGCAGAAGGAAGAACTGAATTGTGGTAACAAAGGATAAGGGCAAAAACACCTTTCAGAATTTCTTTAACTGAGCTGTGAAAAAAGAAAGGCTGTGCTTTACAATAGTGCAGATTTGCTTCTGCAATACGTATGAGGAGCAGAGAGAGGCAGAGGAACAGACATCTTACATTACAGATAAATTTGTTTCTAATTTATTTTCTAGTTAAAAATGTTTCAATAAAATTATTATGTTTTTAAGGGAACTCTGGGTACAAAGACAATGATGCATATAATGAACACAAGCACTGGAACACTGGTCTGTGGTTTCAACATTTCTTGTCTCATGGCGCTATCTACCGTAATTTCCAGACTATAAGCCACGACTTTTGTCACATGCTTTCAACCCTGAGGCTTATACAATGATGTGACTTATTTATGCATTTCTTCTAACGGCCGCCAGGGGCGCTCGAGCAGAAAAGGTAAGAGTGAGACAGGGGGAATGTATGTGTAGAGGAAGACGCAAGTTTAATGTAACTTAACACGTCTCAGTGCGCAGGAGGAAGATGAAGACTGCTCTCAGTGACTTTTACCGGTATGTTTTTTTTAACCAGCCCTGTTAGTGCCGTGCTACCGTATTGCTGCTGTGTTACTGCTGGTCACAGGCTCTGTTTGGAAAGAAAAGCTAAGGTATATCACTTTAACTTTGAAAACTCTTTCTGTGTACCGTCTGTATGTAGGTACATGCGGCTTATAGACAGGTGCAGCTTATGTATGTACAAAATGGTTTTTCCTTTTACAAATGTGCTGGGTGTGGCTTATAATCAGGTGCGCTCCATAGTCCGGAAAATACGGTACATATTTTGTGAAATGCACCAGCTCTCCTGCAGCAAAACACTCATCAAAATGTATTACTCGTATTGGTTGTGGTTTTGTTGTTGTTTGGACCAAAGACTTCTGTTTATCTGCTTCTGTTGTTTTTTTTTTTTTTTTTTATGTCCCTATACATTTCTGATATGTACCAAGGTGTACTGCACATTAGCTGATTAGTCAAAGGACTTCTTTATATGGTCTAATTTCAGGACTTGATCAAATTAATAGATTGTCCTTAAATTTTAAATAAAATTTTCAACTGCAGGCACTAAAACAAAAGTCCCTGACATATCTTCCAATTATATGCATTTATTTTGGTGATTTCAAAATGTATTTGTTTTGATGATTATTTCTATTCCTCCAGCATATCTTTTGTATTCAGAACTATACTTAATAAATATTATGGTCAATGTCACAACACCTAGTTAGCTTTCATCAGTGAAAAAAACAATGCAACTCATTTACAAAAATATTTCATGCATGCTAGAGTTGTCAGAATTCTCAAGATGTCTATTTTTATAACAACAAATTGCATGTTTTGTTTTATTTAATGAGAAATATGTCTTTTCCATAAATATATTTTTGAGCACAACTGCATAGTCTTCTTTCACAGATTCACTCAGAACAAACCTAACAAAATGTCCATATTTTCCGAATTGTTTCTCTAAATATGAAGAGTGAGGCAAGTGCAAATTCATGGCAGTTAGCGAACAATTTGCAAGTCTGTTTTTGTAACTCAGTCTTTAATGCATGCTAAAGCAGGCTTCTAGATTATCATCATAATCCAATCTTGTTCACGATCCCATGTGGAGTTGTGCAACAGAAAGAACAACAATTCCATATTGTGAATTGGCAGAGTACAATGCGAGCGTACTGTGGTCTGTAGAGGACTATGAAGTAATTTGTTTAGGAACAGCCTAGGCAGCTCCAGGGTATGGAACAAATATGTGTTTGAAGCTTTTCCATTGCAGTGCTTGAGACTGAAATCTGGCATTGTGGGTTTTGAAAATACGCCAAAGCAGAAATATTCAAAGATTAAAAAAATATGCTTTTTCTCACTTGAAAGTGCAAAAAATAGTTTCATTATCAAAATATGGTAGTATTGGAGTGATAGGTTTTTTTCAGTTTGTTTTTATGGTTAAAAGGACATAGATTATTTTTTTCTATTATTTTGAGTTCCACGGGGTATCTACCATGATCCAAACAAACAATTCTTCTTTTTGAAGCAATTTTCTATCTAGCATTGTTTTTTGTTTTTTTTTGATTGAAGGGCTCACAAAAGAAGAAGTAAATAAATAAAATATTTCCAACTGACAGATGTTGCTGGCATAACTCAGTGGGAAAAAGGGGAAAGTGGTACTTCCACCATAGAAGGGGGGAGGCTTTCTGGAAGGCTGAGTGTGCATATTTGTCAGTGTGGAAATTGAGAGCCAGACAGCTGGGAAGTTTTTGTTGCCAGCTTTGGATTTGTGTATGTGCATGCACACTGTATGCTTCCAAGCAATGTTTTGCAATGTAGTTGATCATGCATTTCATAATCATTAGGTGAGGCTCTGGTAGGGGCACTGGCCTCTCACAGGAGAGTTGCAGTTGTTTATCTGCTTGCACTCCTGCAGACAGCTGTAAATAAATGAAGAAATAGTAGCTCCTGAGGGTGTATGGGGACACTTGTGCTGGGATTTGCTGACTAGTTTTGTCATGGTAGACTTGGTATAGCTTTTTTCTCTCCCCTAACTTTTGTCCTCTTTGTGTCTGTGTGTCATTTATTAATTCATCATGCCATGACCACTTCCTACATTAATTCCTGTCATGGTAATAGAGTTTTTCCTGATTAATCTTTCACCCATTTTAATCTACAGCCACTACTGCAGCGGCACCCCACTTATTTAATTGAGAAACGATCCCAAAGAAAAACTCAGCATAGCAAATGTCTTTCTCTGGGACACTTATAATACAGGTAGCATCCATCTTTGCAGAAGTACAAGTTGTACTAGGCGATCTGGTAACGCGTGAAGTGCAAACATGTTTCATACAACACTGGACATGGTCTTACTGCATGGAAGGGAATTTAACTAAGATGTTACATTTGTACAATTCATTGCTCCATTAAAGAGTAAAATAATGCCCAATTAAAACTAAAAAGGGAAGTATCAAGAGAGTTGTGTGATCAAACTTGACATTTACACAAAATAGTGTTTAAGAAAGCCATGAACAAAATCTTTACTGAGCACAAAGACATACCAACTACATCTGCACCCGAACAAAATGCAATTCTTCCTCCAACTCACTGAAAGGAGGTGGAGTTGATGAGGATGTCTCTGGTATGGAAAAACAGAAAACCCTCATTCAGTTTTAGCTCCCACATTTCAGTTAAGCTTTGCATATTCCTAATCCTTATTGTCTACAATTAATGAGTTTCTCTCATATTGAGAAACATTTAAATGGAGATTTCTGGTATGGAGACTGCAATTATGGAGGAAGCTAAGGGATATGAGTCCCTAATTATATGCTATCATTATTGCCTTGGCTACTTCTACAGTAGACTTAATAGGCTAGGGTGGAAAGAGGGGCATGAAATATTATGCAATACATTGGCTGTATAGGGACGGATAATAGAAGCATTCGAGACAAAAACAGCACAAAGTCTTGAAACAAGTCTTTTGTTTCGATTTACATTGTTGCATAATTGTTTGCCACTGCAATTTAACATTCAATATATTATATTAATATTCCAATGATTTCAAGTTACTCAGCGATAAGCAACAGTCAAATGTGCATAAACCAGTTTTGGGTTAATTATTACTTGCAATCAAAAATTTCATTTGAGCGTTTATTTTCTTAGCAAGATATTATCAGAAGGAAATAATATGATGTAAAGGGTAAGGCTGTTGCTATGTACTATTTAACTAAATCTATCGGATAATCTCTCAGTTAATTGCATAATAAGATAAGTGTGCTATTTCTGCTATTCCCAACCCTTTTTTAAGCAGCCCCATGCCTGTGAATTTCCAATGCTTACATGCCTGTGAATATCTCAGCCCACCATTGCAGTCAATTTAGTAATCTATTATTCATATCACAGAAACATAATAAATAAATAAATAAAAACAAGACAGATCGGTGAAAAGAATGAAAGTTATATGAAATGAAGCATAAAGATTTTGCCTTGAGGTTATTTTGTAATTGAGTCATTGAACAATTGTTTCAGCCCTGATGTGAGGTAAAAATCAGTCAGAAAAACGCTGAATCAAAGAAAATGTGTTATGGCAAAAGTGATTTGGGGCCACAACAGTTCTGCACAAAACACAATATTTAATTGTAGAGATATTTGATATTGTTCCATCAAGCTCTCATACATGAAAGCAGTCTATGTGCTGTGGTGAAAATTGCCAAATGAACACATACAAACTTATTCACAGACAGTCTACATTGTCAGCTTGTTCATTGATATTAATCTGTTTTGATTCTCTGTCAGACCTTCTCTTATTTCAAAAGAGCTTAGCAGGCAGAAATTATATTTTACTGATGAAACAGAATCAAAAGCAGAACCTGGATATCCAAGCTCTTATGGACATTGTGGATGTAATGTTTAGTTGGTTTAGTGTTTATCGTGTTCAAATAAAAACAGCATGTCTGATACATACAGTTTTGCCAGATGTCTTCAAACTGACCAGCATAGTTTTTGGACTTTTTGATAGATCAAAATAACAAAAGTCAAAATTCAGAAGCTGAGGTGTTTTTTTGTTTGTTTCTTTTTCCTAGGGTATAACAACAACCTCTAAGGTCTCAATGGAACAATTGAATTTGTACTGAAACTGAAGTAAACTGTTCAGTTTCAGTATAAACTGAAATCCAGTTCAGTACAAACTCAATTCAGTTTTATCTGTACAAACTGAATTAGTTTGTACTGAAACTAATTCAGAAGCTGAATCAGTTTCAGAACTGATTCAGTTCTGAAACTGAATCATAATTCAAAATTATATTTCTGTACTGGCAGAAATATAATTTCTGCCAGCACAGGATTTGTCAATTAGAGCATGGGGCTAAAAATATAAATATGTTTCATACTTCTTAATTGCTCTTGTAAAAACAAAAGATAAATATTTGTTTATTTTTTCTTTCATCCTAAAATGATTTTCTGAAATAATTAAAGGAAATATATTGAAGCTTGTGGAAATGTGACCAAATCTAAAAATGTGCAAGTGTTATTAATATGTTTGGAAGGTACTGTAGGTGAAAATACAATTAGGTTTTTAAATTTTCTTAAAAAATATGTTATGTAGTGTCTGACTCTTTATAACTTCATATTATTTATCATCTTGCCTACAAAGTTGAATGTATCATCCCCTTTTTTGCTAATTATTCAAATGCTATGGTCATAGCCATATTTTTCATATGTTTTTCTTTTCTCACTGTGTTTAGCCATCACTTAGGCTTTACTAGTAAATGTGCTATTTCCTGTTTGGGTAACCTCTTATTCTAAACATCTGTATATGGTCCTCTATAGTTCCTCTCATTGTTCTCAACCAAGGTTTTGAAATTAAATATAAATTATTTCAAGAGTTTGTCTATTCTGCAGTAATGTATTCTTAGCTGTGGTCAGGGTTCTAGTAATTGTTATTTTGCTAATTTGAAGAAATAATCACAGAGCTGACAAAATCTGAAAGCAATTTTTTGGTAATAATAGATGAACCTACAAGGGGGTTGACAAGAGTCCCTATGTGCCATATAAATGAGGGAAATAGCAGCTGTTGGTTGCCCTTTAATAGACCAATAACATTCAAATCAGGTGTTTACTGCCAGTCACATTCATGCACAAAGAAAGACTGCTGAAATGTAGGCTATGATTTGCAGAGAAATGAAGCCTCTCCATGGGCACTTTTAACTTCAATGTCATCCACGAACAGATTTCCCTCAAGGCTTAACTGATTTTGTAAATGGTGCAGTTTGGCCCTTTTGTACTGCATACAATGTGCCTTTGAAAAAAATTAGAAAAAAATAATAAATTCTACTCCCTTTTATCCTGTATTCTGCCACTTTGCTCACCTGGGGAAACGTATTACTTGCATGATAAGAAGAATATTGAAAAAGAATCCGGATGGATTCAGTTTTTAAGCACATTTCTCCTCCCTCTTTTCAGTGCATTAGACAAGCACAGACTGAAATGTGCTAAAACTGAAGAGATTACATTTGTATTACGTAAAAATCACTTTTTGGTAGTATAGCCAAATGCAATACTAAATCAAATGTTCACCTTTATTCATCTTGATATCATGATGTGATTAAGCTGGTAAGTCCAGTCTCTAAATTCCATAACATATAATCACAGTTGTAGAACAGGAGTCCAAGTTGTAATACTATCAACAGAAGCTTCAGAGCATAAGATGGAACAAAAGTGTTTATTCATTGTCTACATCTTCTTGTCCTGGATATAAGGAGGGGGGGGCTCATCCCTATCTCCAGCGGTCTAGGTGGGCCACACCCTGGGCAAGTAGCCTGTCCATCTACAGGGTGGCACAGAGATAACTTGCAAACATGCAGACACACTCTCATACTTTGGGGTAAATTTGAGATAACAGTTAACCTAACAGTCATGCTTTTGGACTGTGGGAGGAAACCAGAGCAAGATCCATTCAGAAAGACCAGAGTTTGAACCTTTTTGTTTGCATGGCAACAGTGCTACTAATTTTGCCACCACGCTATACAAAATAAGTCCATGTAGTAAGAAAAAACAAAAAAAACCCAATTAGATCTAAGATAAATTCCCCAAGGTGTGATTTCCGTTATCATGTAGCTGTATAATGCAATTATACCACAATTCTCACATCAGATCTGACATTAGAAATACTCTGCATGTCGGACCCTGCATAATCGGCACATTCCATCTACACAGACTCTCTCTCATAGTTGCCAGGTATGGTGTCCTATATGAATGGTAGACCTCTCCCCTGACAGGCGTGTGGTGATCTAACCAGGGTCACACAGCCAGAGTCAAAGGATTACCGGTAGTTGAAAGCTGCTTTTCCATCACTGCTACTTTCAAAGACTGGGAAGTCATCCAGAACACAAGGACGCAGGATCAAAAGAGCAAAGGCTCCTTGCTAATTAGTTGGTGATAATCCAGTTAATGCACCACAAACTATTGACCCACTCTGTCACATTAGTGATAGGCTGACCAAAAGCAAAAATAAAAGGATGTGGCAGTCTAAGACATGAAAACAAGAGAGGGAAGTATGACAAGACTTGCAAGGACAAGATGAGAGAGGGGATATAGAGTCCCATCATGAACAGTGAATGTTCTGTGTGTGCTGTTTCTTTTTCTCTTAGTGAATGGCATGTGTAGGTGTGCACTAATGTAAACTGTGAATGCAAAGTCACAGCAACCCTTTCTCCTCACTAACAATCTTCTAGCAGACTGTTGCAACCTCCATTTCAGTGCCTCCTCTTGCAGTCAACATGTGTTCAGATAACAACGAGATTAAGCACTATCAAATCTATCCTAAGTGAAAAGCAAACATTCAGAGTATGGATCTTAATTTGGTTATTTTATTGTTATGCTAGTCGTATAGCATAGATCAGAAGTGAGAACACGTATGTGCATTGGTTCACTTATTTTCAAAATCTACTTTATCCTGTTAAGGCTTGTGGGAGTAATGTGGGGGTGACTGGAATATCCTTAATCTTATTCATTTAGGATATAATGAAACTGGGGATACACCTTGGAAAGAATGGCACGATATTTATTATGACAAGATTGTATTCTCACACTCAGAGAGTTGAAATAACAATTTAATGGTACATTTATGTTTTTAGTTTGTGACGAGGCTACAATATTAATGGAATTTAGGGGAAGTGCATCCAAAGTCTCAAAATTTGATTTAAACTGGGCACGGCCATGGCGCAGAAACAAAACGCGGGACTCATTTTATATGGTGGTCACAGGTTAGAATCCTGACCTGCTGGCATTTGTCAAATATATTCCCCTTGTCTCACAAACTCCTTTCCTGTCTACTCACTGGTAAATAAAGGCCTGTATAATCAAAAAAATAATAATTTAAACCAGGAAATCTTTGACTTTCCAACTTTCCTTCCTCATTGTATACCTACACAAATTGGCAGGAAGTCCTTCCACATTATTATAAAACAAATACATTTTATGAAAAAGTCTGAATAAAGGGTGTGCAATGTACTTTTAACCATGACTACCATTGTTATGCTTACAGTTAGGCTAAGAAATATTAAAAACTTACTCCAAGACAATTATTTTGACAGACAGATGAAATCACCAAGGTTGCTGTGCAAAAGGCTTTGAAGCAACAAAGGAATACAAAGGACCTGTGATTAGTTGAAAACTTAGAGCTGCGACATCTTTCACATATCAATGCATACATATAGTTAAAATATACTTGCATTACTTTTTGTTTGAAGATTCTCCTGAACATTTTTTTCTTCCACCCTGGCTAAGGGCCCTTTTGCTTCTATTTGTCTTCAACCAAATCAGGAGATGCTGCTGCTCCTTTGCCTCCTGATCTCGCCTGTCTGTCTATAGAAGACAGGTGAACTGCAGAGATACAACCGGAAAAAGGCTGCAGGTTCAAGTATGGAAGATACTCTGTCTTGTGCTGGTGCCAAAGAAAACTTTCCCATTAGAACTCAATGACTATAGAGCTGTTGTCCTGACATCTGCCATATGAAGGTCCTACATAAACTCATGTGGGCACACATATTCCTAATGCAAGCACATATTAGCAATGCCTCCAGTTTTGACATGGAGTTGGAGTTGAAGACACCGGTATACACCTGCTTCAACAAACTCACTGCCATCTAGACAAAGCAGGCAACACCATGAGGATTATATTCTGATTTGTTTGATGAATCCAGTGCATTATCCCCTCCCGAGGTCTCAGTGCAACACTCAGGAACCCTCTGCTTCTTTGGACAGCAGAGAAGCAGGGGCATGTCCCATGATTAGGCCATTGGCTCCGTAAATCACACAAAAAAACATTGTAAAAGCGTACATGGGGCCATTGTGACCCAGCGTGTCACAAAGAGTAACCCTAGGCATCTTCTTAAACAACAGTGTCTTCAGTAAAAGTTTTCTTCAGAGCCACTAATACAGACCAGTACACAAAATATTTCCTGCCCACTGCCATCAGCATCTACAACAACTCTTTGATGAAAATTGCATGAGTTACAACAACATTTCACTTGCCCTTGGAATTAATAACATAACTTTGAATTTTTGAATCCAGAACGAATACATAGATTAATGGATATTCCCCAAATGAATTTACCTCCATCCTCTTTGGTTAAATACTAACTGACTAAAAAGTTTATTTTCTTCTTCTTGGTGTGATCTCTTTTGGTTTATGCTAGTGTGTTTACTTTTCTTCTGTGCTTGCAGCAGAGGTGGATAGGGTACCTAAAAATTTTACTCAACTGAGATTAACATATTTTTACTCAAGTAAAGGTAAAAAGGAGCCATTCAAACAATTAGTTGAGTAAAAAAATGTTTGGTAAAAAGACTACTCAGGTACTAAGTAAAGCTGAGTAACTGTCAAATTCTAAATTATTTGATATTTAAAAATTACACCATCTGATGGACTAAGATATAAAGTTGAAATTGCGCTATTTTAAAGACCAAAATGTCAACATATAAGTCACATATGTATGTCTTTGTCTGGTGAATTTTTGATTAAAACATATTAAAACATATGGGGGGAGGAGAACGATAGATGAAAAAATGCTCAAAGTGGATATGCTCCTGTGAGTAATTTCTTTTGGGTACATCAATCATGAAATATCCAACTAAAAACAGAGTGAAACATGCAAAACCTGCAAGAAGAGGATCTCAGATGGAGATACAACAACTTCCAACTGTTCGGCATTTGAAGTTGCACAAAGAACTGTAAGCAGTACTTTTCTTTTACTATGAGACAACTGACTAGCTAAGGTCTTGTTAGCAATTCTGGGTTATGTCGGCTTATCTTTCACTTCCCATGCTATGCTATGTGTAGTCATGCATAGCATGACTACACATAGCATTATTTGTGGACTTAAACGTATCCACAAATAATGTGCACCGTGTTAGCTCAGGAAGCCGGTAGATAGTGAGCGGGACTCCGGATCAGAAAGCAGGTTCTGTACCTCAACTCAGGGAAGAGAGTTTCTCTCTGTCCAATCATGAATGGTGTATTCATAAGGGAAACTACGGTTTCTTACACCCCTTTCCCACCCTGCTCATGTATTAGTATTTTCCCATAAATATCCCCTCATCCCCTCACGGCTTTTATGTTAGTTTTACTCCCCCTCTCCTCTGACACTAGCACCGTCAGAGACATTTCCCATATTCTCAAATCCAAATTTTTACAGGTATGGGTGTATTTGAAGACATAATTTCCCAACATCTATGTTGGGAAATTCTAATCAAGTCTACTGGCGTGACGGTCGTTGCACAGAACCCATTTCCAAGTGGCATAATTTTGCTAGAAAATTATACCAATCTAGTAATTTTGCTATCCTTCAGAAATTGCTGTAAAAGTAAAAAAAAATACAGTTATAAGGATCCTGAATGTAATGCTGTGGGGTAGTTCTGAGTGGTCCGGATGGTAATCATTTTGTTTTCTTGGTTAGTGATTCCGGCAAGCTTGATTCACGCAACATGTTTTTATCAATACTGAGATGTGAAATTGGCTTTAGATTTAACCACTTGGACTGACAGATATTTATTTTACCATCACATCCAAATTCAAAACCACTGTGCTTATTTTGCAATGAGTGCATTGCGTGTTTGATTTTAAAAAGAACACATGGTCTATCATTTACATTTAGCATAATTGGAACATTGTTTAAAAAACCCCCAGAAAAAACGACTCAAAAGGACTTGAAATTCCAAGCTCCTGACTTGAGACTTGACTCAACTTTTGCCTGTCTTGACTTGAGACTTGAGTTGACTTGACCGTCTTTACTTGAGACTTGACTTGGACTTGAGGACAAAGACTTGAGACTTACTTGAGACTTGCAAAACAGTGACTTGGTCCCACCTCTGCTATGTAGTTATGTCTATTGAGTAAAAATAGATGATCATACAGAAGTTTTCATTAGAGAAGACAAGATAAGTTTTAGATACCTCTAGTTAGAAGTGCTTTTGTTATACTAATTTGAGTGGCCACAATGGGCATTTTTTGTATTACCCCCATAATCTTGGTTGTCACAAAACACACCTAAGATTTAGTTTATCTGAGGTTCAACAAATAACCAAAGATTAGCACCAAAGATTTATTTTATCTGAGGTTCAACATGCTTGGCACCTAAGATTTATTTTATCTGAGATTCAACATGTTTGGCCTGAACTCAATCCAAGGTATCACAATAAATACTAAGTCCTGAAAGTGAACCAAAGAATGATGGGAGCAAGAAAGGTTTGGAAGAGGTCACACTTGGATATTACAAGACACTGGCTGACAAAATGACTCTTCTCTTCCAGAGGTCAAAGTCACACAAATTTCTCAAGAAGATAAAAAGAAAGTGATGACCTGTTCACATACAGTATTTCTCAAATTTCATAAAACACCTCTGGGGTATCTGAGAGATGACTGATACAACCCCTCTAACACAGAGTAGCTGAAAATAAAATTTTGATACATAGAAAAAAAAAGAGTTTCCTTGATCTATAGCTCAAATTTAGAGTTACCACATTTTCCGGACTATAGAGCACACCCGATTATAAGCCGCACTCAGTACATTTGTAAAGGAAAAACCTTTTGTACATACATAAGCCGCACCCGTCTATAAGCTGCATGTGCCTACATACAGACGGTACACAGAAAGAGTTTTCAAAGTTTTAGTAATATACCTTAGCTTTTCTTTCGAAACAGTGCCTGTGACGCGGCAGTAACACAGCAGCAACACGGTAGTAGCACAGCACTAACAGGGCTGGTTAAAAAACCATACCGGTAAAAGTCACTGAGA